>JAKSZP010005324.1:0-237320 GCA_022478985.1 Massospora cicadina
TCTCGACAGAGCTCATATCCACACCATTTTCCAATACCTGGAAATAAAGAATTTAATTACTCCAAACGAATTATGGACTACCATTCGCGGTGCGCCAAACCAAAAATGCCCAGGCCCAGATGGCATTCCATATGAGTTCTACAAAAAAATATTTTAAATATATATCCCCATTGCTGCTAGCCTCACTCAACCAAAGCCTGTTGGAAACGCGCCTCCTACCAGGAGGACATGAGGCCTTTACAGTCACACTCTTCAAGAAAGGGGATAGGCTAGACTTAGCCAACTGGCGCCCCATTTCTCTAACAAACACAGACACCAAAATTTTAACAAAAATCATGGCTAACCGTTTAGGGACTGTAGCATCTGCCACCATCTCTCCAGAACAATTCGGTTTCATCCCCAGAAGGTCGATTTGGGATAACGTGCACTCTGTGGCTAATGTGTGTCAGTCCACAGCCTCTGGGGCACTTGTATTCTTGGACCAACAAAAGGCCTATGATAGAGTAAACTGGGAATACCTTAGGGCCTGCCTCCAACAATTCCGCCTACCTCCCCGCTTCATTAACTGGGTGATGCTGCTCACAGAATCTGCAACAATGGCAGTGCACGGCCCAGGTTTCCTAACGGAAGTAGTCCATCCTCAAAGGGGCCTGCGACAAGGGGACCCCCTGAGCCCACTCTTATACAACTTCAGCCTTGACCCACTACTGCGAAATGTGAATGCCCAACTCACTGGGGTCCATGTGCCAGACCAAACCCCAGTCAAGATAATGGCATTTGCAGATGATTGCATGGTGGGGGTGTCTAATAACAAAGATGCACGCGCGCTTGAAGCCCTCATCCAGGAATATTCCCGGGTAAGCAACGCGGCACTGAACGCCTCCAAAACCGAAATCATCCTCCTTGGTCGGTTTCAGAACTGCTGGGCCCCAGCAAGTAGTTCCCAACCCAGCCCATCTGCTTGCACAAGTTCACGCCTTACTAACTCAAAACACACCGCTCCACTGGTGCTCCCCTTTGTGCCACGACCTACCATAGGACCGGTACGCCATCTGGGCGTGTGGTTGGAGGCAGGAGGATATGCGTCAGCAGTAATGGAGTGCCATATACTGGACAACGTGACGAAGCGAATCGCCTCTCTCAGAGCCCACCCTACTACCCTCACTGGCAGGGTTGTTCTTGCCAACTCTATGCTCCTATCCAAAGTCTGGTTTGGAGCCCACGCCATCCCCTTCTCCTCAAGCTTCTTCAAATCCCTGTATGCTTTGCTACAAGGTTGGCTTTGGTCAGGCCGCCCTCCACCAGTACAGCTAGAGGTCATGTTTGGCCCTCATCATCATGGTGGCATGGGCCTACTTGACTTCAAAGCCCATGCCGCCAAGATCCTAGGCACCTGGATTGCGGCCGTCACTGCTCCTACACTCCCATCCCAACACTGGTCCCGCGCGGCCCGCTCCAACTTCTCCCAAGCCTTGGGCCTCAACAATCCATCAAACCCCCACTCCCTGATGAAATACCTCGCATCACACACATCAGCCACAGGTCCTCACGGGACCAAAACCCACTACAAACGAATCCTACTCTCCATGCGAAGCGCAGAGTGGAGAATTTGTATTAGTGGACATACAACCTGAAGAGGCCGCCCCTCTCCTCAGTTCACACAAGAGGTACAGGGGCTACCCATCCATGATGGCGTGATCCCCATTCGACCCCAAGTCCTATCCAGGGTGGACTACCTGGACATGATGGACATCCCTTATTCCACTGAGACCCAAAAGACTATCTGGAAATACGCACATCATCCTCTGTTGCAGCCTCAAGTCCGCTCCCATGTGTGGCGCTGCCTGAGGCGGGTGTATCGTACAGCTGAGCGCTCTAATGCTTTACACTCATCCTGTGTCATGTGTGGCCAGTATGAAACGCTGTTTCACCGCCTGAAGAAGTGCCCCACCTCTAAAGTAATATGGCGCGAAGTCCAACGTCTGCTAGGCCAGGATCAAACACATCCCTTCAGTCTGTCAAGAGATATGTTTGCTTCATCAATGGCCTCCCCCTCCCACCCTCCCTTCGTGCTCTGGTGGTTGCAATCGCCATGTGGACTATCCACACGATTGTCTTGGATGCCATCGCCAGATCCATCCCCACCCTCCCTGAAGCTGTTCACAGATTCTGGTCTCATTTGGTGGATCACTTTCAAGCGTGGATGTTTGGATATCTCCCACCACGTCACTGGCAGCTGGTCTCCTCCTGGTTCCCAGTCTGGTTCATCAAATCAGACCCCTTCCTCCACACGTGCTCAATAGTGGCTACGTCCCCTACACACGTTCCCTCCCCCTTCCCATAAGTGGCGTTCCCGCTGGCAACAAGAGATAGCATCGCTTCTCTGGGGTGCCTCACCTGGTACTAAGTTTTGTCTCGTCTGAGTCATATTCGGAAGTGTCCGTCCCAAGGTCAGCCTTCCCCGCAATAAATTTAAAATTCAAAAAGATTGCAATGGAGCATGCTATTATGCCCTTCCATGAACTGCACAATGTCATGCTGCCTGCATTCAATGGAAGTTTGGAAATCCAAGAGCTTATCAATTACTTGAGAAGCTGTTCCTGTAATTTTAATACTTCTAATTGGGCCAAAGATCAGTAAAAATCTTGATTTTTGGGCCTAAAAAGCAACATGATGTCCAACCAGGGGAAAAATTTCCAAAATATGAACCATAAATTCGAGCAAAAACAGCGAACAGGGCCAATTACTTGCCACAATTGTGGTCAACAAGGGCATTTTTCTAGATAATGCTTCAGATGGTCCAACAAAAAGCATGGGGTCAACTTTGCTCTAGAAATCAACAGAGACAATGAGGTGGGGAAAGAGCAGTTGGATTAGAGGTAAAATTCTCTAACTCCACCAATTTTCAAACCATTTCACCTGACCCTGATGAGCTCTTTATGGATGAAGATGTTGCTAAAGATAACCTCCACCATATTGTGGCTAATGATGTCATGATGGTCATTACTTAGGCCACAGCAAAGGCAACTAAACCCTTGAAAATTACCAAAGAAGCCTGAGCTGAAGTATCAAACCCCTACGCAAAGCAGATTATTGATCAGGGTTAAGACCTCCAACCCAGATGTTTGACCGACCTACCTAAGCTTAACAACGTTCAAGTAACCATTCCCATGAAGACCTTAACAGATAACTTCCCAGATATTTGCTCAAGCCTGAAATCACACCTGGAATTGGGCAGCAATCATAGCATTCATACAATAATTACCTCTGAAAACTACTCTGAATGTACTTATGTGGACATAGCGGTAAATAAGGTGTGAGCTTGGGCCATCATTGATAGTGGTGCTCCTATCAATATAGTCAGCACAAAGTTGGTTAAAAAACTGAAAATTGCGCCCAATGTCGCCCACTGTCAGGAATATGGAACAGCTAGAGCACATACAACCAAATCGCTGGGCGCCTACAGTACCCTACCACTTAGATTTGGATCCATTGTAGTAACAGCACCTGCCATAGTGTTGCCAAATACAAACTATGATATCCTAATTGGGACTGATTTCCTAAGAAGATAAAAAGTTGTTACCAATCATAAGGATGATACTCTCACCATTCTTGGCCAGGCTGTTCCACTTTACTATGACCATGATAATGCAGTTGAGAAAAAGAAACCCAGCCTATTAATAAATCTGGCCTACAAAGATGGGGTCATCCCAATTGAATATTCCAATGCTCGGTCAAAGATAAAACCACTTCCCACTCAGACTGATGAGTCAAATGGCATTCCACTTCAATCAAATCAGACCATCACAATACCATCCAGAGAACAAGTAATTGTCCCAACAGGACTAACAATTAATATCCTAGAAGGACTTTATGGTGAAGTATATCAACCATGGTCTAAATCTCAATTTGAACCAAACATTGCCCCTGGTATTATCATTCCAGGCACAGAGAAATACATATCTTATGTGCAAACCTGAAAAATTGGTCCATCTCCATCAGGCGACATCAAACAATTGCTTTTCTGCATCTGTTCCCTACCACGGAAATTCACTCATTCCATGAGTTTGGAACTTTTGTCAAATTAGGGCTTCCCAATAGTGACCAACTCAGCATAGATAATGTTGTCCCTATGGCTTTTTTAAGCAACCTGACCAACTCCAAGAAAGGCCAAGCTCAGGAGTTATTTTCTAAATATTGGGAAATATTTGCACAAGATAATTTTGACTTGGGATGTTCTAATGGTGTCACCCATAAAATTGATACTGGAGATCATAAACCTATTTGATTACGCCTGATTAGATGCTTGAAATCATCAGAGAAAGCAGTATCCAAGAAAATTAAGGAACTCCTTGATTGTGGCAAGATAGTCCCTTCAAAAATTCCATGGGCAGCACCAATTTTAATAGTGAAGAAGAAGGATGGAAGCAACCAAGTAGACATTGACTATTGGAAGTTAAACAACATCACAAAGAAAGACTTGTACCCACTGCTAGAATTTATGACGCCTTGGATAGGCTAGGGGGCGCAAAGTTCTTCTCAGCAATGGATCTTTTCAGTGGATACTGTCAAATAGATCTTCCCAAAGAGGAGCATGAGAAATGTGCAATTATAACCCAAGAGGGCCTATTCCAGCTGACGAGAATGCCTCAAGGACTCTGCAATTCCCCAGCTACATTTTAATGGACAATGGACACAATTCTGGGAGACTTGAAATTGTCATGTGTACTAGTATACCTTGACAATATCAATGTTTTCAGCTGAACTTTTGACAACCACCTGGAACACTTAGAGGAGGTTTATAAAAGACTAGCTGCTGCAAACTTTAAAAACCAAGCCCAGAAAATGTCAGTTTTTCAAAGACCAACTGGAATACCTTAGATTTGCGATTGGTAAAGTGGGACTTTGGCCCCAACCCTCTAAGATGGATGCCATCTCCAAAATGAAATGGCCCAAATCCAAGCGCAATATTCAAGTATTTCTAGGCATGATTGGGCACTATTGACAATTTATCGCCAACTTCACACAACTTGGAGAGCCACTTTTCTATCTACTTAAAGATAAGGTTCCATTCTGCTGGACTCCAGCTTGCCAGGATACATTTGACCAACTCTGATTGGCCCTATTAAGTGCGCCTGTTCTTTGATATCCAGACTTTGATCGCATATTTATCATCCAAACTGATGCATCCTGAACAGCAGTGGGGGCCGTGTTATCCCAAGTTGGAGAAGATGGTGAAGAACATCCAGTTGCCTTCGCTAGTTGGACCTTAAATATTTACAAAAGGAACTACACGGTGACAGTATGAGAATTCTTGGCTGTCATATATGCTTGCAAGCAATTCTGGGTCTATCTTCATGGCACTCATTTTAAAGTTGTTACAGATCATGCTTCCCTAAGATAATTAAACAACTTAAGAGAACCTGAGGGCCGATTAGCCCACTGGACATTAAATCTTTAAGCTTATGACTACACCATCAAGCATCAAGCTGGGGAAAAACACCAAAACGCCAACTGTCTAGCCTGACTACCCACCATTGCAACACTTAGTCAGGACAGTACTGAGTTGTTTATGAAAATGATCAGTGGAGAGTATCAAGATGAGCCTGAATCCATTCAAAAAATATTATCAGATCTACAAAAAAATACAACCATTGAAAATGGGATGCTTTACAAGATTGTCAAGGACAAAAAGTTTATTTTCCCAAGACCATCAGCCTGAACAGACCTAATAATGGCAGCGCATAAGGCCATAGGGCATGGCGGATTCAAGAAGACAAAAGAGCACCTGAAGCAATTCTAATACTGGGAGTCAATGCATTTCAACATCCAAGAAATGCTGGAATGCTGTGCAGAGTGCCAAGGTGAGAAACCATTCTGAAAAAGCACATCTTACCAGCTTGTTCAGCTCAACTTTGCCTGGTACACTGTATCTATCAACGTTGTTGGCCCACTTCTAACAAGCAATATGAGGGCCAAGTAAATAGTTTTAGCCATCGACCACTTGACCAAATGGGTTGAGGCCAAGGCCATTCTGGAAGCTGGAGCAGCAACCACCGCCAAGCTCATACTTGAAAACATCATCCACAAACATGGATGTCCCCAGGGTATTATAACCAATAATGGAGCCAACTTTACCGCCAATGTCCTTGCCAAGCTCAACCAACTAATGGGAGTATGAGGTGTGCTTTCTGCTCCCTATCACCCTTAAACTAATGGGACTGTTGAGCGCACAAACAGGACACAGGTGAACATTATCCAGAAATTAACCTTAGCCAAACTATCTTAATGGTGTACTTATCTAAGTTTGGCAGTCTTCACCTACAATATCTCCTACCATTCATCAACTAGGATGTCTCCTTTTCAAGTATTATATGGTAGACACCTGGCCTTACCGTTGCTGCTATATTCAGCCCTAGAGCATCCTGGTGAAAAAACTTACCCTCAGTACGTTGAGAAGCTTGCAGATGCTTTAATCAAACTACAAACTCAAGCCTTTGACAACAGTTTCACTGAGAAGAAGACCCAACATCAAAAGGACTTAGAGAATCTCTATACTCTGGCCAAATTTGAAGTTAATGACAAAGTTCTATTTTGTAACACCCATGGATTGGGCTGAATGCAAAAGTTATATCATATCTGGGTCAGGCCATTCAAAGTGATTGAGAAATTGTCTAAGTTTATATACACCATCAAGGATATTAGGACCAGCCATATATACAACTGAGTCCATGCAAAATTCCTAAGAATGTTTAATAAGCGGGCAATTAAGAAAAGAAAAAGTTGAAAAAAACACAAAAAAACACAAAAACACAAAAACAAAAGCAAAAGCAAAAAAATAAAAACAAATAAATACTTATATAACAGTTTTATTCTAATTAATATTTTAGTTCACTCTTGAGGTTGGGAAGAGGATCCAACTTCAGACTCAATGGGCATTTGGGCCAAAGGTACCAAATAGAAAACCCTTTCCATGCTCATCAGGCATTCAGGATGATGATAACAGAACAACATAAGCTAATCAGGAATCTTAGGGCTTATATTTGAGTCAAGAGGGGGGAAATGTCAGATTCTGGTGGTTGACTCAAAAATAAACCTTTGACAACCATCAGATCAGGCTGATTGCCCTTTCAACACTTGAGCTAATACCTATATTCTCACCTCAAAGCCTATGGCAATCATACAATTTGGGCTGAACATCTTAATGTCATTGCAATCAAGTATTTTATCAAAGTGATCAGCCCAAATACACTTGCATATTATGGCCAATTTCCTATGCATTAAATCTCAGCAATTGGTCCCAATTATTGGGAACTCTATCAACTACCTGTATACAAAATTTTTCAGGACTGACCCAAAGTTGTTTTCTAAAAATCCCATGGATTATCAGAAAAATGAAAAAACGTAATCAATTTTTCACCCTAGGGCGAAATTCATATGTCAATCTGCATAATCAGCATGATAGCACTTGCGTGGACCACCCAAAAGGGGTTACCTAGTGCTATTGGTGGAGAGGCCTGCAGACGTCCCAATTAGGGGTGCGTCATTTACTTCAATTGATGCCAAAAATTTCACAGAAGGTGTATTTCATCAGCAGTATGACGAAAACGAAATCCAGAAGATCAAAGGTCAATTTTGCATGCTTTTATTACAATTTCTGTACCTGAAATCCTCTCATTTTGAGAGTATTTTGCCACCAATAAACCTAAGAAAAGGTTTCAGTCATATCAATTTAAGGGCTGAACTGAGGTGGTAAAATATCTGTTAAAATTTTGTGCTGTAATGTGGCCAGGAGATGCCCTATAGGTATAAATACTGGCGCCTGGCCTAATGACCATTATCTAATAAATAGCTTACAATAAAAGTTTTATTTATTTTATCTCTTTCCTGGTTTTCTCACTGAATCCTTTCTTTAGAAAGAAGTATTGGCAAGCTGGACATGCCTAATTTACAGCTTGTATATCCACCTTCCTTGGAAGAAGTTTCTCAGACACAAAGGGAAAATTACGCCCAAAATCAGCTAAAAGAGTTGAGGCAAATTTAGTAGGCCTAGTGAGTTTTTGAACAGTCCAAATACTGTAAACTACAGGCACTACCAAGGATCAATTATCAGAACTTTGGCCAGAATAGACGTGTAGGATAACAATAAACAAGTGAGCGATCCTCAGATTTTTACACCAACATCCTCATAGCCCCCTTCAGATTTATCCTAGGGTTTTCTCAACAAACGGTAATGAAGCAATTTATGTAGGGGAGTCAGGCACATGAGGTTGGATAGCTATCCTCTGATCATATGTTTTTCAGAAAGCCTTTCTTTGTTGCAGGGGTTACCCTTAGGGCGTGTAACTACCAGCTTGGCTTGGGAAAAGGCACTGTAGCTTTAATGAGCTGGGGCGGAAGCACAGTATAAGCTGCTTTGAAGGTCTCAGAACTATGAGATGATGTGATATCTGATTTGAGTTACACTAAAGGAGCATGTTTCACTTGGTAGATAGGCATAGGGGCCCCAGGGAGGTCATTTGAGCTAACGTTACTGCCCTACAGGTGAAAACTCCTCAATGGTTAAAATGTGGGATTTCACCACAGCTTCTTTGGTGGTTGCACAAGTATGAAAATCTGCAACATCTAACAAAGCCTCTATTATGCCATGGGCATTTTTGAAGTTGCGCTTTACTGAAATGATATGCCTAGCTAGAGAATGTTGAGAAACTAACCCAGTTAACATGGCAGCGATGGCATCATCCAGGTTTAGAATGTTAGACGTTGACAACCTCTAGGCAGTAAGGTAAAATTGTTCAGCAAAGGCAGTGATAAATTTGCCTTCATACATACTAAGGCACATAAAAGCCTATTTCCCTGTTTAGACTCTGCTTGGAGCCAAATTTGGCTACAAGATCTTCTTAACCTAAGCCCAGGTGCGCAGAGTGTCCATATAAGGGACCATCATCTATTGGGTCAGGCGACTTATATGAGAAAGGATGTGCTGAATTTTTTGGTGGTCAATCACGCCTTGCATAGCAGATTTAAAGACATATACAAACAAAGCAATGCTACAGTTGCCATGGGTGAACTTTTTTAGAGGGATTTCTAAAGGGGCACTGTTAAAGCTTTTTAAGCCATAATAAAGTGCTGGCTAGATATTGTTTTTAAGGGCAACTATCCTTGATTAATTTTCCATGGAAGGGGGAAGAGGGGTACTTACTTGAAAGCCCTCCATATTTTATAAGGTTGTGGTTTACAGGTACCCCTGTAGTGAGCACTACTTTTTGGAATTCAGAAAGTTGATATGCTCACTGGTGCATTTTTATACCTAAATTATAACAATTTTTTCAGAGAAATATTACTCTCAACTGCTGTAAAAAATTTTACAGGAGATTTTGTAGTACTTAAATTTAGATTTAAATTTTTTTAATATTTACTTAAAAAGTTAGGTTTTATGATATTTTATTAGGGGCAGCGATAGGGTAAAAAGCAAACCCCATTAAGATCTTGCCACTTAGTATTTAAAGCAACTCAAGGATCAAAGTGTGATGGGTGCAAAAGTCATTTTAAGCTTTGAACCTAATTAGAAAATATAAATTTTTGACCTATTGGAGCTCTCAAAACTCACCTCATCTACGCTTGACAACCAAAGTTAGGTTGATGCTAGGTAAGATGAACCTGTGACACAAGGATTTAATATATTTGAGCCAATCACCTGGCAGAAAAAATATTGGCACCTGGTGAGACCCCTTCTAAGGCTATAAAAGGGGGTGGTTGTGGCGTAGGTGCTTGAATTAAAACAATAATTAGGATGGGGAGGACCCTCAGAGTAATTGATTTGATTTCACTGCAGGCTTGGCAAGCCCTTCCCTTAACTATAGGGTTATTTAACTGAGGATGTGTTTGAAAGTACTACCCCAGTTTGAGGGATTCCACAGAGAATTGACCAAGGTTTTTGGGCCAATTTAATCCTTATTGAAATTTGAAACACTATTGATATAAAATTGGACAGGTAATTGTATGACAAGCATCAAATTTGAGTTGGTGTGGGGGTGGACTCCCCCATCATTTGGAATATTTGCACCCAAAGCATTCTTCTCCTTTGATCAAGAAGGCGATTGTCTGACAATTATCACAATGTTGCTGCCCTCTCTCCTCAACAGGGGGTTTTGCTACAGTGGCCTCATGGGGTTGTCTCCAATTGTGGATGCTGTCTGGCATCAGGATAGGATATTGCTCCTGGAGATTCTTTCTTCTCATTGGATAAAGTTTCATAAACTTTCTGCACACTTGGCACCTATGTTGCCAGAGCAAATTTGAAGCTTCTTTGTGGCAAAAGAACAAACAATGGCAAAATCTGCAGCTACCACTTTAGCTATGGTGTGGTTAATAGTAGGAATAGTAGTAAAAGTGATATTTAGTCACTGTTCCTCAATTGTTTCTCATAACATCAAATATCAGTTATTATGGATGGCTATGCCCATGGCATTCTGGTTTGCTTTCTGAGTGTTTACTCACCCAACTGACAGGTTAGTCTCAACTTTATTAACTGGCTCCATGACATAGGCTAACCCAGAAAACTGTGGCATTTATTATATGCAGGTGAACCATTGTGCAGCCAACCAGGATTGCCCCTCTCTTGTCCTGGGATCTGGAATCATGCAACTCCAGCTCATGGGGAAGCAGTGTGACAGGTTCCATTGCCCAACTCTTACTCCTCTTCCTGCCCATACTATCCCCTCAGGGAGTGGTAGACATCCACAAGAACAGGGCTACACAGCTATCACTACCATCCTGCACCCCTTTCAGGCCACTACAGGACCCAACCAATGCACCTCGCTAGTTCTGGTGTTAGCCACTCACCCATGTTTCCACAAACTTTCCCCAGTTGCACCACAAGGAGGCCCCAGCCAAACTTATCTAGCTCCCAGGTTACAAGTATATTGCTAACCTGTAATGAAGAAACAATGCAACATCAAATAAGAAACAAAATTGGCACTCGGCTATCTAATAAATATAACTATCATCATCTGTAAGTATAGATTGATAAATTGAAGATGTAGTATATCTCATCATCAATTTGACTTGGTAAAAGATTTGAGATTTCCTGTATCAGGTCACTTATACCATCTGATAGTTTGTTGGTACAAACCCATATTTTTGAAGATGGATGTCAATGGTGTGCCATTGTGCTACTATAACCTAATCTGACGGTTTGGTTGCCCCTTGAAAGTTTTATGAATCCAATATCCTTCAACCTAAATGACAGCTCTAGCATCCTATCGCAACAATCATTTTATCGAAACCTAAGTTGCAGGTGGCAGCTCGAAGCTCGGTTAATGATGACATCGCTATGGCCTTAAAAATCTATGCCTGTAGTCGATCTATATTCTTCACGAACTGGCATAATGCACTCCAGTGAAATTTAATTTTTAATAGGTTAACTATCAAACTTTGTAAGCGAATTAACCAATTTATATAAAAAGCTAACGTTCACATTTGTGCGCCCTGTAGACTCAAAAACTACTCGACGGATTTCGCTTAAAATTTCACGTTTTGTTCTTATTAGTGCCAGGAGTGTTTAGTGTGGGTTGAATGAGATTTGATAAGTAGCGCTATTGGGTTTACAGCGTTGATCTGGTTATAAATAAAAGCTATAGATATGATTTAAGATGGTTTATAATTTTTTAAAGGTAACTGGTCTATCGTTTCGTTTGAGTGGTTTGGGTTATTCGGTTGATTCAATAGGTTTGCCAAGTGGTTTGGTGATCATTTGGGTAATTTGATAAATTCGTTGGTTTCATCTAAGCGGATGGTGATTTGGTCGATTTGATAGCATCATCGTTTTGCCTAGCGGTTGTTGATTAATTGGGTAATCCGATAGGTTAAATGGTTTCAGCTAGGCGGTTTAGTGATTATTCATTATTTTGATTGGCTCATTGATTCTGCTAGGTGGTCTGATGGTTATTTGGATACTTTTATATATCATTGATTTTATAAGCAGTAGGCGATTAGTTAATTTGATAAGTTCAATTGGGTTTGACCGAGTGGTTGGTAGTTTTTATTTGGTTCGATAGATTCGATTGGGTTGACCAAAAGGTTAGCAGTTTATGGCTAGTTGATAAGTAATCGTTTTGGCCGAGAGGTTGTTATTTTGTCACCTGCTAGATTCAAATATCTTAAGCCAAGTGGTTATTTTGTTAATTCGATAGGATCAAATGGTTTTAGCCGAGCGGTTATTGTTTTGTTGATTCGATAGATCTAATTGATTTTGCCAAGTGGTTGGTTGATTCGAAAGGTTAAACTACCTAAACTTATCGATGGCCATCTACATTATAAAAGCTAAAATAATCGATTAGATTCATCTGGTAAATTATAAACCCAGGCAGCGCTGGGGAAATCGGCTAGTTGTAAAATTAATCGATACAATCCTTCCAGCTATAAAACCAACTTGCCCTACTCTATCAGTTGATCTGTTATTCATATAAAGAGGAGGCATATTTTTCCTCCTCTAAACTACCTACCCTATATTGTTCCCAGATTAGAATGGTTGAACAAAGGTGTAGGTTAAGAATAAGCCATCTTTGCTACCGGTACGGCTGTATGGCCATTCAAATCCAGCCCAGGTCTATTTTTATGCTTATGTCGAGATTGAAGGCTCCCTTTGTCACCCTTTAGCTAGATAAACATTGTTTTTATTGTCGCCTTTGTGTTGTTTGGACATGGGTTATAGATCCATGGGTTTGGTTCCCTTAAACTCAATTTCAGATTAATTTGGCCGAATATAAAGTCTATAATGAATCTGGCGCCGTTCCGAGCTTGGTTACAAATTTGGCAGCCTTAAGCTGGCCCTATACTTAATTGGGTTCATTTTAGATCACGGTGTAATTAGACTATTCTGTCGACCAAATGTATCAAGTTAAGGCTGTGGAAAAACTCAGCCGATGAATAAAACAGTTAACCGATAATCGGTAAGGTTAACGAAACGAAAAAGTTGCGGTGGAGCTTAAAGTGATTTCGGCTCTCCGATGTTTTCCGACAAACCTTAAAGGAGGAATTTATTCGGCCAGGTTAGCGTTTCAGCTGAATATCCACTTCCAGCTGGGATTAGATTCTTGAGTTTCAAAGCTCAATCCTCAGCCAATATTTTGGAATTTGGATAGAATCATTAATCACCATCAGTTGATTAGTCTCCAAATTAAAATTATTCTTCGAACCAATTATCCATAAGATGATAAGTATAATCGGATCGCTTGAATAGGGATAAGCCAAATGGCCGAAGTTTCGCCGCCCACCCACGATCGAATCCAGCCGAGAATAGGTGGAAATTTATGGGTTGGCTTGTACTGATAGTTCGATCCAGGGTCTAAACTCGTTTATATCGAGCGCTGACCGCCGAAAAAGTTTAATTTTTAGATAAGCCATTTGATAGCGGCATCGAGGAAGTTGAACAAGGTTTACTTGACATGAGGGGACCATTAATCAAGTGGATGCTAGTCCTGGCGCTAGCCAGAGCGGAAAACAGTAAGCTCACCCATTTGAAAATTAACCTCGGCAGCCTGCTGGAACGGTGACCAGGATGGGAAGCATTTCGAGATCTGTACCGAAGATGATGGAAGGCCTTTTAAGCTAGGGGGAGCCATCGCCGCGAGGGAGTTAAAGTTTGACTGCCCAAAATCTAGGGTGATTGAAGTATCCAGCGCCATCGTCGAGAAGATCGAGATTGAGGGGGCGTGCGAATTTGATGATTTAATTCTACGGGGTGCGCACAGCTTGGAATCCATTACCTTTTCCAAGCGCTCTAGATCCGAAACCATCTCGATCCAGAATGTTGATAACTCGGACTCGCTCTCTATCCTAAATCTTGATATCGGTTCAGTAGACATTAGTCATACCAAGCTGAAAAGCATCCTATTCGGTACCGAAGTGAGCGTTCACTCGCTTACAGTCAAAGATGCCAATAATTTGGTGAACCTCAAAATCCCTACCCTGGCTAGAGAAGCCAAGTCGGTTTCCATTCAGGGGACGAAGAGGCTAGCTGAAATCCAAACCATCATTGGTGAGGTGGAGGTGGCTGATAAATTTAGGCTGCACTTTTACGATAGCCAAACCTTTTCCCTTAAACTTAAACATGCCGCCCAACTTGATTTGGTTTCTGGTACCGGGGGCTCCGTTCATTTCCCCCATTTAGATAAAGTCACCAATTCGGTATCAATTTTGTGGGAACCACACGTAGGAAGTCTCCTGCTGCCCGCCCTCACCGAGGTGGGGACGTTGGACATCGTGTTTCGAGGTGCAGAGCTAGTTTTAAACTCCAGCCTATCTTGGAGAGAAGCCTCAAAGATCAGCTCGCCCAAGTTTTGTGAAAAGTACGCCGGCGTCTTTGAGGCCAAAAATTACGCCACCAGCGCGGGACGAAAGTGCCCTGATTCGTCGTGCGTTGGAAGAGTCGAGCTCGACGTGGGCGACTTAAAGGGTGTTATGAGCTGCAAAGATATCATCGGGGAGCTTAACATCCAAACCAAGCCTAAAACCAAGTTTTCCTTTAAAAAGCTTGAGCACATCATTGGGGATTTGGTATTAAAGGAGGTTGATATGGATTACCTCGATTTCCAGAGTTTAAATGTTATAGATTATAAGCTCACCATCCAAGGTAGCAAAAACCTTAAGGAGAAGGCGTTTGAAGCATTATCCAAGGTGGGCGAGATGGAGGTTGATGATGTCTCCGGATCTCTCATCATGGATAACCTAAAGACGTGTGGGGACATGACCATCCAAAACACCAATCTGAAAAAGATCTCGTTTGCAGAACTAACGACAACCAAGGATTTTGAGCTGATCGCCAACAAGCAACTGACGACCCTCCGATTGAATAAACTTACCCAGACCGACGAGCTGAAACTTAACGGATGCCCAGACTTGAAAACTTACACCTTCCGCCACGGCCTCAACGTCGGTGGGAACCTCTACATCAAAGACTGCTTTGCCACGGACATTGACCTCCCCATAAAGTCGGTAGGGAAAACGTGTACCCTCAAACCGACTGCCAAGGTCACCAGAATTGCGCTTAACCGCTTGGAGTCGACGGGCGATTTCACCTACGAGCCCGGCCACGAGGGCACGTTAGAGCTCGGCCAGCTCACGGCCTCCAACCTTTTCAACATGCACCGAAAGGCGAACAAGCTCACCCTGAACCAGGGGTTGATCTGGAAGAAGGACTCCGGGGATGAAGCCAAGTTCTACGCCAAAAACTTTTGCGGGGATTACCAATCCGCCTTCCGCGGGAAAAGCTACGTGGGAAACCCCAGAGGCAAAACCCCAGAGTGCTCCTCCAGCATCTGCGAGGTTGACGTCGCCTTGACGGCGGAGAATGAGCTCAACGCCTTAAAATGCAAGTCAATCAAGGGGAACTATCACATCCGAGGCGACCTCCACCAGCCCCTCAAGCTGACCAACCGCGTGCTTATCCACGAGGATTTGGAGTCGATCGACGGGGATCTGATTATCGAAAACATCTTCCTCGATAATATTTCGTTCGAAAAGCTGAATTCCGTGAAAGGCAACATCGTCCTGAAGGACGTTGACGACAAGAGTATCATCGAATTCCTGAGATTGAGTTCCGCCCAACATATAAAGCTGGTCGAGGTTGGCGATTCCGTGCTACACTTTAAACTGCTTGAGGATACCGCCAGCCTTGACATCGCAAACTCCACCCTAACAAACTTCTCGGCTCCCAAACTATCTACCGCGGGGACCCTTTCCTTCTCAAGCAATCCAAAGTTGAATTCCGTCCACCTCCCCAAGCTAAAGAGTGTGGGCCAACTCAAGTTTGAGGAAAACCCGCAGCTTGAATCCGCGGTGTTTGGCGACGCGACCGTTGTCGAAAGGGACCTGAACATCACCAACAGCTTCAAAGGGCGCGCCACGGTGCCACTCAAAGAGGTCAAAGGGGCCATCCATCTCAACCTCAACCAGGGGTTAAGCTCCTTCACCTTCCCCACCCTCATCAGCTCGGGGGACCTTTACTTCAATTCGACTCACGTCCTTGATGAATTCAACCTTCCCTCCATGACAAAGACCGAGAGCATCCGAATGGAAACCAAGGTTAACGACATCAAACTTAACAAAGATTTGGTTTGGAGAGATTACTCCAACGACAGGGCCATCTTCTACGCCGAGGGGTTCTGCTCCAAGTATGGCGACCTATTTAAGGGGAGGAACTATACCGAGAAAGCCAGCCGGTGCGAGTCAAACCTATGCGAGGCGGCGTCGGTGGTCTTAACCGACGACAACTACCTGCACATTCTCAAATGTACCCACCTTCAGGGCGACTATACCATCGGCGATGGGTATAGCCAAGCGTCCATGGTGCACCTCAACCTCGTTAAAGTCGATGGAACTTTAACTTTTAACGGCGTCTCGCATAACTTTAAGGAGGTCAACTTTAATGCCCTAGAAAGCGTGGGCTCGATCGTTACAAATGTCACAGCGGGAAGTTTGCGTATCGCTTACCCTAAACTCATCACGTGCGCCGCCATCTCCGCTACCGGGAACGGGGTCTCGACGCTAGAGTTTGATCAACTTACATTTTGTTCAAAGGTATCCATCACCAACTCTAACCTGGTGGCATTTTCCGCCTCCGCCCTCGATCACCTTCAAGCGCTAGAGATTCTGAATAATCGTGCTCTGGACCAAGTGAACCTACCCGCTCTAAGGACCATCGGTGGAGATCTCGATATCCTCAATAACCCTAAACTGAGGGAGATGGAGCTCGCCGCCATCGATACCATTTGCGGCCACCTTTCCATCGACAACAGCTTTAAGGCTGGGCTGACGCTTCCCATAAGAAACGTCACCGGATCCATCAGTATCAGCCTGACCCGCCAATCCACCGTCCTATACTTGGACCAACTTCAGCATTGCGGGGGTCCGTTTAACCTGAGTTCCGCCTCGGTCCTGAGTACCCTGAGGCTTGAAAGCCTCGACTTTGCCAACGGGTTCACGATGGAAAGCAAGGTGGAGTATCTCCACCTCAAGGAAACCTTAGCCTGGGCGGGGCGCGCGGAATTCTACGCCACCAACTTTTGCCGCGATTACGGGCTTAAGTTTAAGGGGCGGAATTACATCGCCAAGTCCGACTCCTGCCGCTCCGACCTCTGCCAAAACACCATCACGTTGACGGATGCCAACTACGCGGATGCGATCCGATGTAAAGAGATCGATGGGGACTTTATCATCGGCAGCGAGTTCACCTCCACCCGCCTGGATCATGCCGGGCTGGTCAGGGTCAAGGGGAGTTTGATCATCGAAGGCGCGACAGAAGCCATCACCTTGGATAATATCTCAACGTTAGGAGAGGCGAACTATATCGTAGAAGGTAATGTAAATGATCAATACTTTTAATCAGGTTTCAGATTCCAAACCTCAACCAAGTCGCGGAAATCTTATCGTACGCAACTCGGGGATCCAACGCTTCTCAGCGAAGGGGTTGAATAAAGTCTCCAAGGTGGAGCTGAAGGCGAACCTGCAGCTTACCTCGTTCTCTTTGGATGGGGTTGGTACCTTAGATGAGCTGATCATCCGAGATAACCCGTTGCTCGATGCCTACAACTTTACCTCACTTGCCCAGATTAACGGCGAGGTGCATATCGAGAATAGCTTCAAGTCAGGATTCTCAAGTTCGATTGAAACGGTTGGGGGGAGACTAAGGGTTGGGCTCAGCGAGAGCGCCAACCACGTCAACTTTCATCAGCTCAAAGCTTGTGGGGACTTGATCATCGATTCCAAACGCGAGTTGGCCGAGTTTAAGGCTCCCAAACTCACAAGCGTCGGATCCATCCAAATGCATTCAATCGTGGACCAAGTTGAGCTGAACCTCACGTTAGATTGGAAGGAGAACTCCAACGAGCAGGCAACCTTCAAGGTCAGAAAGTTCTGCGAATGGTATGCCCAACCCTTTAAAGGCAAGAACTATACCAACTCTCCGGACCGGTGCGATTCCAACCTCTGCAAAGCTTCGGTTGAGTTGACCAACCTCAACCAGCGATACGTTTTCGAGTGTGAAACTATCGAAGGCGATCTATTAATCGGCCAAAGATATACCGACAACGGTGTCAACCATCCTAAGCTGATCAATATCACTGGCAGCCTCACCATCCTAAACTCCGCCCTAACCGCACTATCCTTTCCAAATCTGAAGGGTGTAGCCAAGGGGATAAAGTTGATCGAACCCGCAGCAAGCCTCGAAACAACCTTTTCTGGGTTGAAGGAGGTTGATGCGTTCGAGATATCTGGTGGAAACCCAGGCCTCGTCAGGTTAAACCAGTTGAATGAATGCCGATCCTTTACCATCACTCACTCAAAGGTGGCGGGGATAGAACTGGCCGAGTTGAAATTGATAGACCAGCTCAAGTTATCCAACCTCCCCAACTTAGCTACCCTCCTAATCAACGAGCTGGAAACGGCGGGGACGATCGTTATTGAAGACGCCCCGGGTATCACCAGGCTTAGGTTGGCAAAATTGAAGACCATACGGGGGATATGGCCATCAAAGATAGCTTCCAAGTCGCACTCAGGTTAAACGTCGAATCCATCGGCGGTTCCCTCCACCTTGGTCTGGCATGCGACAATGGGATTATCACCCTGTCCAAGCTAACCAATCTGGGCGGGGATTTTGTGTTGGCATCCAAGTTCACCGACGTCCTGGATTTAACCTCGCTATTATCGTCGGGGAGGTTTCAAATGCGTTCCTCCGTCGAACGCATCACTCTGCGCGGTGAGCTGGAATGGGAGGGCGTCGCAAATTTTAGCGCAATCAATTTCTGCAAGGATTATCAAAAACGGTTCAAGGGCAAGAAGTATACCACCGTACCCCCTGAATGTCATTCTACCCTATGCGACAACTCCATCCGCCTGAGCAAGGAGAACCAGCTCTATGCAGAGGCGTGTACCCACATTGACGGGGATTTGATCATCCCCACTTCATTCAAGGGTCCATTCCATAGCCCCAAACTCGAAAGCGTTAACGGGAAACTGATTATCGAAGGGAGCGGAAAGGGCGGCCTCACCTTTATCAACCTCAACCTCGTCAAAGGCGGCGTCCACCTCCAAGATGCGAGCGGGATTGACGAGTTGACGTTTAAGGCTCTCCATACGACATCGGAACTAAACGTCACTGGGGTTGGGATAAGCCATCTCGCCATGGACCAACTGATTCACTGTGAAAAGGTCACAGTCGTTGACTCGGATTTGGGTAGCCTGTCCTTTAAAAAACTCCCGACCGTAGATTTGGAACTCATTGGCAATCCAAAGTTGAGCTCCATCAACCTCGATCAGCTCAAATCATCAAAGCGCATCAAAATGGTGGATTGCCCCGAGACTAGCTCTTACAACTTAAGCAACCTGGAAACTGTTTCCGAAGAGCTCATGGTTGGTAACAGTTTTAAACTCGGGCTCCAACTCCCCAAGCTTAAAACCGCTGGTCAAATCACCGTTAAGCTGGCAAGCGAGGCGAACCTCCTATCTTTGCCAAAGTTAACCAGCTGCAGGGACTTTGCCTTTTATGGGCCCGAAGGCTTACCCACTATGGAACTGGAGTCGCTTCAGACCTCGGGAAGGTTCAAGATGGCGAACCGAGTGAACCAGCTTACCCTCCACCCCCATCTCGAGCGGGCGGATCACTCCAACCTTCGAGCCGAGTTCAATGCCAACGATTTCTGCAAGGATTACGAGATGGCCTTTATCGGTAAGAATTATACCGCTCAGCCCGAACGATGCCAATCGGATCTGTGCTCTAAAACCATCCTCCTCACCGACTTTAACCTCAAATACGCGATGAATTGCGAGATCGTCGACGGCGATTACATCATCGCTGAAGGGTTTACTGGCGCCGATATCAACCACCCTAAGCTAAGGCAGGTTAAGGGAAACCTTCGCTTCGCCAACGAGCGATTGTCACGTTTAAGGTTTGAGAACCTGGAGGTAGTTGAGGGAGCGGTGGACCTTTTGCGTAGCCCGGGAGTGAATGCGGAGACCTTTACCAAGTTGTCAGCTGCGCAACACATCAACGTCGAGGGGGCATCGGCCGAGAGCCTAGCGTTTGGAAGCCTCAAATCTTGCCGCACCGTCAGCGTCGCTGGCACGAACATCAAGGAGTTTTCCCTTCCAGCCACCACAAGTTTGACTAATCTAAGCTTCGCCAACAATTCCAACTTGGAGATGATCAACCTCAACGAACTAGAGGCCATCAACCATCTGACGTTCGAAAACGATCCCAGGATCAAGTTGGCCAACATGCCGAAGCTCACGAAGGTGCAGGGGAATCTGTCACTGAAAGATAGCTTCCACACCGGAATATCACTTGACCTACAGACCATCGGTGGCGACATGATCGTCGAAAGCAACTCCAACCCCATCAACATCACGCTTGCCAAACTTGACAGTATTCGAGGGACCTTCCAAATCAAACCAAAATCGGAGGTTGACCAAGTATCCTTACCCAACGTGAAGTTTATCAACGCCATCGACATGGTGGGCCAAGCCAACTCCATACACTTGAACGATAGCCTCACGTGGAAGGGGGTCGCACTATTCAACGCCAAAAACTTCTGCCGGGAGAAAAATAAGACGTTCTACCGTCTGGACTTTACCACCGCCGATTTGAGCTGCAAGTCCAACATCTGCGACCGATCCGTCGAGCTGGACGACTACAACTACCCGCAGGTTCTGAATTGCACAAAAATCCAAGGCGTCTACGTTATTGGGGATAGGTTCACCAAAAGGGACCTCAACCACCACCGCCTAAGGGAAGTTTCCGAAGGTCTGACCATCAACCGGACTTTGGATGCCGTAAGCTTCGGAAATCTAGAAAAGGTCATAGGCCCCATCAACTTAATCAATTCCAAAGGGGTCCACGAGGGAACCTTTGCCAAGTTAAACCTAGCGCGGATAATTTACATCGAAGGCGAAGGTCCCACCCAGCTTGACCTTAACGCCCTCCAAGATTGTTATAAGATTCACCTTAACGGTACTGCTGTCGAATCCTTAGACGCTTCCAAGTTGGCCCAGTTGGGCGAATTGGTCCTGAAAAATAACCTGAAGTTGAATCGGATCCAACTCCCAGCCATCTATAAAGCCAACGTATTAACCCTTGTCAACAACCCAAACTTGCAATCAATCCAGTATGGCGCCTTGGCCACCATCTCCAGAGACGTTACCCTCTTGAATAGCACCAAGGGGGACGTATCGCTCAATATCGGAACCGTCAATGGCAAGATAACATTGGGGGTTGACGACCTCCAAGCTTCAATAGCGTTCCCCACCCTCAAGCGTTGCGGGGATCTTATCGTCGATTCCCAAGTCGCGATGAGGCGGCTCGACCTCCCCCAATTGTTATTGGCGGGTAAGATCGATATGCGGTCAAAGGTAGTACATCTGGAGCTCAACGCTACGCTTGGGTGGGGAGACCATTCCAACGATTTGGCAACCTTTTATGGCGAAAACTTTTGCGCCGACTACCGTGACAGGTTTAAGGGAAAGCATTACGAGAATAAGTCGAAACCCCCATGCTTCTCAAATATATGCCAATCGTCCATCGTCCTCACCGATACCAACCGGCACCACGCCCTGAATTGTACGGTCGTCGAGGAAATTTTACCATCGGGACGGATTATACCGATCCCGAGATGGTGAACGGAAATTTGACCGAACTCCGGGGGCGCTCATCCTCGAGGAGCCCAACTTGAACCTGACGCGGGTCCGGTTTGCTGCTTTGAAGCACGTTGAATATTTCGTCAGCATCAACACCCCGGTCGGGTCAACGGACTACGATCTCCCGCTTCTCACCTCCTGCAAATCCATCTCGGCCTCCGGGAACGGCATCCGCAGCATCAAGCTGGATTCCCTCGAGACGTGCTCTAGCATTATCGTCTCCAAATCCAGCATCGAATCGCTATCCATGACCAACCTCACGACGTTGAATTTCCTCTACCTGGCTTCCAACCCGAACCTCCAAGATCTTATGCTCGCCCGGCTCAGCTTTGCGAACACCATCAAGCTATTCGACAACCCCACCCTTAAAAGCGACGGCTTGGGTTCTCTAAGGGAGATCGGAAACGAGCTGAGGGTGGAAAACTCCTTTGCCGAGGCGTTAAGTTTATCCGTCGAAAGCGTCGCTCACGAGTTGTACCTGAAACCGACCAAATCTACCACCCGCGTCGCCTTGAGGAGCCTCAAACGCGTGGGCGGGAAGCTCTACTTTGAATCTGAAGCCTACCCCAAGCTCGAACTACCCAACCTGGTTGAGAGCGACTCCATCAAGATGGTCAGCTATGTCGAGAATGTCAAGCTGAATGCGACGCTGGCTTGGAAGGGCGTCGCCAAGTTCATGGCCAACAACTTCTGCACCGATTACAATGATACCTTTGTACACCTAGATTACGTCGCCAACGGTGGCAAGTGCCGCTCCTCCTTCTGCGAGGCGGACGTGGAGCTCACCGACCTGAACCTGGCTAAAGTGCTGAAGTGTGAGGTGATCCGAGGCAACTTGACGATCGGGGCCAAATTTACCAAAGCCGGGTTCGACGCCGACCGCTTGGTGGAGGTGTTTGGGAGCCTCGTTCTAAATTCAACCGCAAGTACAATCAGCCTGAAGAGGCTGGCTAAAGTCTACAAATCGGTGGAGCTCGTCAACGCCGCCGGTATCACCGACCAGACCTTTCCCGCCCTCGTATCGGCGGATACCGTTACCGTAAGTGGCTTACCCAATGGGTCGTTACGCATGCCAGCCCTTGCGGAAGGTAACCGATTGAGGGTTAAAGCCACCCTCCTACAGTCGATCGCCATCCCATCCCTCTCTACAGCCAAATCGGTGGAGATCAGCGATAACCCCAACTTGAGCGCGTTGAATTTGAGCGCTTTGATCAAAGTCAACGGCAGCTTGGCGTTATCCGGGAATCCCGAGTTGGCCTCCTACACCTTGGACCACTTGAATAGCGTGGAGGGAAGCCTTATCATCAAGGATAGCTTCCGGGACCGCATCCTACTACCGGCACTCAATACCACCGGCTCACTCGACCTGAAATGGTCGGCAGGGGAGGTTGTGGCGCTTAATAACCTAACCCAGGTTGGAGGAGATTTCAACTTTGAAGCCAACTCTACGGTGGACCACCTCAGCTTGCCCAAGTTGGAGGTGGCGGGTGGGTTTCACATGTCAAGCGTTGTAGATAAGATCACGTTAAACCCAAAGTTGGGATGGGAGCAGCGCGCCACCTTTGGGGCCAACAACTTCTGCCACGATTACGCATCGACGTTTGTAGGGAGGCACTATACCAGCTTGGATGGGGGATGCGCTTCGTCCATCTGCCAAGCCTCCATCGTCCTCACCTCCCATAACCTGGCCGAGGTGTTGCAATGCGAGGAGATTAAGGGGTCGCTCACCATCGATGAGCGGTTTAAAGGCATGGTCTTCTTACCCGATCGGTTAAAGGTTATCCACGAGGACCTAAACCTCAAGGGAACTAGAGATACCCTAATACATTTCCCCACCTTCCAATCTACCAGATCAAAGAACCTTCAAGGCGAAATCAAGTTGCGTCCCGAATCCCCTGCAAACCTGGTAACCGTCGCCCAACTGAATATAAACGGCGAGTTGGGCAACCTAAGTTTACCAAGGCTGAGGCGGTGCGAAAAAATCTCCGCCAAGGATTCCAAGCTCACCCAACTGAGCCTACCGAGCTTAGAAGCGTTGGGCGAAATCGAGCTCGTCAACAATCTAGCGTTAATCGAGCTGAACCTCAACTCGTTGAATAAAATCGACGGCTCGCTCAACCTTGAAAACAACCCGAGTCTCGCCAACTACCACCTGGGAAGCTTAACCGTTGTCAACGGCGACGTGAACTTGAAGGATAGTTTCGTTGATGGGGTCCACCTTAACCTCGAGTCGGTCGGTGGGGAGGTGGCCTTCCAATCGACCAACGCCGAGTTTGAACTTGGCCTCCCGAACTTGAAGCTGATAGGAGGTAATCAAATATTTTTAGCATCTAATAACTTGTTTAGGGGAGGTGGGGTTCACCATGCATACCAAGGTCAAGGATCTTAGCCTCAACGACGGTTTAGAGTGGCGGGGGATGTCGACCTTTTTATCCAACGACTTCTGTAACCGGTACGAGGTTGGTTTCCGGGGAAAAACTATACCGCCAACTTTGGGGAGTGCAAGTCGAACCTCTGCCAAAGCTCCATCGTCCTCACCCTCAAGAACGTCAAGGTTGCTAGCCGATGCGAGATTATCGTTGGGGATCTGACCATCGATCAACGATTTAAGGCCACCGAATTCAACCCATTCCAACTGGTGGAAATCGCCGGGGATCTCAACTTGGATACCGCGGGGTTAAATTCGACCACCTTTACGGCCTTGAGCAGGGTCGGGAAAGCGTTGAACTTGAATAACTCAAAGGGGGTTCATGCCGGCACCTTCCCTAACCTAGGGTCCATCACTTCGATTAATTTGGTGGGAGATGGGGTCCCAATCCTACAGCTCAATCGGCTCGTTGCGTGTAAAACTATCCGGGTTGAAAACTCTTCGTTGGAAGCCTTCACTGCGAAATCGCTCACCGCAGCGGAAACCGTCAAATTTGTCAACAACCGTGGGTTATCTAGGGTGGAGCTCGATGTCATCGCAACCATCAGCAAAGACCTGGTTTTTAAGGACAACCCAACCCTCTCGAGCTACAATCTGAGCAGCTTGGATGAGGTCACCCGGAATTTTGTTGTGAGGGATAGCTTTAGGGGACATCTCAATTTCCCGACCCGCAAGGTCTCGGGTACCCTTGAGGTTGATTTACCCGCAACTGTACCACAAGTTACGTTTGAGCATTTAAGGTCGGTGGGCGACCTCAGCTACGCCGCGAGCAACGCCAGCTCCCAGTTCCTTGTACCCGCCCTCGTGAGTTCGGGTACCTTTATAATGCACCGTCCCATCAACCGGATTTTGCTGAATCCAACCTTAACCTGGGACGGCGTCGCCGCCTTTGGGGCCGATAACTTCTGCCACGATTACGAAAGGGTTTTCGTCGGGAGGAAGTATACCGAGCTAAGCAAAATGTGTGCCTCAACCATCTGCGATACCCACGTAAAGTTGACGAAGCTCAACCTTGACGACGTTTTGGAGTGTACCGTCATCAGAGGCAATTATACCATCAGCCAACTGGGCTTGAATAGCCGCCTGATCCACGATAAGTTGCAGAGGGTGGAAGGGACCTTGAAGGTATCCCACTCCACCTTCTCCTCGCTAAGCTTTGCGCGTCTGGCCGAGATTTCGAAGGGCCTCGTCGTGGAGAGAACCCACGGGGTCGATAAAGCTGCCTTCAACCGCTTAAAACAGGTCGAGACGGTGAACGTCGGTGGTGAATTCGGTCCGGAGTTCAACTTGAATTCGTTAACCGTATGCCACTCGCTATCCATCCTGAATTCGAATATCGAACGGATCGAGATACCCGCAATACCGAGTCTGAAGGAATTCAGGTTGGAGGACAACTTACAACTCAGCTCAATCGATATGCCAAATTTAAGTGAAGTTGAAGGGGATACCCTCATCCTCAACAACCCTGCTCTCACCACCTATAACTTTTCAAATTGGGGTGGTATAGCTGGTACACTAAAGATTGTTGGCAGCCTTAAAGGGGCCATCAACCTGCCTTTATCAAGGGTTGATAAGGATATGCTCATTGATCTTAAGGCTGAAGTTAAGGGGTAGAATTCGCCAGCTTAAAACAGCTGGGAGGTACCTTTGAATTCAGCGCCACCCACTCGGTAGAGACGCTTAACCTCGAAGCCCTAAAGTCAGCTGGGCGGATCAAGATGCGGAGCCCGGTGGCTACGGTTCACCTCCACCGTAACCTCACTTGGCGCGGGAGATCCGAATTCCACGCCGACAACTTCTGCCGCGACTACTTTGAGCCATTCCGGGGAAACCTTACGTGACGGAAGCGGGTGGGTGCCGTTCAACCCTCTGCGATAACGATATCGAGCTCACCGACCAAAATGCCAACGAGGTGCTCGCGTGCGAGGTCATCAACGGAACCTACACCATCGGTACCCACTTCACCAATCTAACCCTCGAGCATCCAAATCTAATCAAGGTTGAAGATCTAGCAATCTTAAATACTAATCTGGGCGTCCTCACGTTTGAAAGGCTATCGTCAGCCAAAGCTATCAGGGTTGTCAATGGGAGTGGCATCGGCACCAAGTCCTTCGTCTCACTCGGCACCGCCAAGTCCTTATCCATCACTGGTGACGGTGCCTTCGATGTCAAACTGAACCGCATGTCGCAATGCGAGGCTTTGAACGTTACGAAGTCTACCCTACGGTCGCTCTCGGCGAGGCAACTGAACTCTATCGGAAGCGTAACGTTTATCAACAACCCCGATCTAAACCGGGTGGATCTGAGCGTGCTGGAAGCCATCCATTCAAATCTCCACCTTGAGGGGAACAACATCACGGACCTGCTCCTAACGAACCTGCAGAGCGTCAAAGGGGACGTCCGACTGATTAAATCTTTCAAGGCTGGAATGCACGTCAAGGTGGCCGAAATCTTGGGGGATCTATCGATCGATGCGACCTGGACGGATACCATCCATCTGACGTTGAATAGCCTAGCTGGGGATTTCAACTTCAATTCCGAGACCTCGCCCGCAAGCTTGAGTTTGGACGGCTTAACCAAGTGCAAGTTGTTCAACATGGGCACCAAAGTCAAGCATCTAACGCTCAACAGAAAACTCAAGTGGGTGGGCAACGCGACCTTCCTTGCCGATAACTTCTGCAAAGATTATTACCAAAACTTTAAAGGTAGGGACTTTACCACCGATAAGAATCGGTGCGACTCCAACCTATGCCACAGCTCCATCACTTTAACCGTCGAGAACGAGAGCAGAGTCAAGGGGTGTAAGGTGATTGACGGGAACTACACCATCGATGAAAGGTACCACGGCGTATCGGTAACCCATCCCGAATTGGAAACTGTACAGGGGGATCTGAACTTGGGTTCCTCTAAAGCCAGTACGATCCAGTTCGACCGCCTAAACTCTATCCTGGGTAACCTAACCATGAACCATGCCAACGGCGTCACCGAAACCACCTTCCCGCACCTCAACCGTACCCACCATATCCGGATCGTCGGGGGTGATTCCGACCTAAAGTTCCTTCAGTTGAAGGAATGCGGGAGGGTCCTTATCCATCGCACGGGATCAAAGTCATTCGCCTTCCCAAAGTTAGCAAGCCTCAGTGCCCTCGAACTCTACGATAACACCAAGCTCAATCCTTGGCGATGCCGACGCTGAAACAAGTTGACGGGGACTTTGCGTTGGGGAATAATGCGAGGTTAAAGGCCTTTGATATGAGCAACCTCCGCGAAATCGGTGGTGGCCTCCATGTCAAGGGTGGTCTCAAGCGCCTGGCTCTAGAGGTTACCCGTGTGGGGAATAATATAACTCTGATATCCAATGGAACCTTGGAGATTGATCTCTCCAACCTAACCAGATGCGATGGGGTGATCCACTATCACCTCAACACCAAGCTAAAGAGGCTCAACCTCGGGCATATCAAGTTTGCGGGAGGGTTCACCATGGGGAGTTACGTCGAGAACTTGACCCTCGGGTTGGATTTCAACTGGAAGGGGAAGGCGGTGTTTCTCGCCGACAACTTCTGTACCGATTACCGGATCCCCTACAAGGGGAGACTTTACGAGGCCAACCATAACGCCTGCAGCTCTACCATATGCGAAGCTTCAATCACCCTGTCCGAGGAGAACGAATCGGAGGCGTTAAAGTGTAAGACTATCCAAGGAAACTTCACCATCGATTCGCATTACGACCGCCGTAAGATCAGCCATCCCAACCTAAGGGTGATCGAAGGCGACCTTATCATCAGCGGGTGCCGCGCGAATCAAATCGAACTTAAGGCTTTAATGACCATCAAAGGCTCAGCGAGGCTTCTAAAATCTACCGGCTTCAACCGTAACACATTTCCCAAATTGAGTTCCGCAAAGCAAGTGATCGTTGAGGGGGAAGGCGCAACCGATCTCCAATTCGACAACTTGAGAACCATCGAACAGTTTCGAATGCTCGATACAAGTTTAGAGAGGGCGGCGTTCCCATTGGTGGGGACTTTAACCGATCTCGAACTGAGGAACAACCCCAAGCTAACAAAACTTGACCTATCCTTCTTGCGGGTGGTGAAGGATGGTTGCATATTTAAAGATAATGCCAACCTGGACGATTACCACCTCCACAGTTTGGTGGAAGTGATGGGGAGCCTTCAAATCGAAAGGAGCTTCAGTGGGGAACTATCCTTACCACTAGAGAGAGTTGGTAGCCACATCACCCTGATGACCGGTAACCTCATCACCGATATCAACTTGGATAAACTTGTCAACGTCGGGGGTAATCTGCATATAGCAAAATCCGATGGTATCCACCAGCTGGACCTTAGCGGCCTCGAGTGGAGCGGTTGGGTTAAGATGGAAAGCAGGGTTAAAAGGATCGTGGTGACCCCGAAGCTCCTCTGGAATGACCAGGCAAAATTTTTGGCGGATAACTTCTGCCAGGACTACAAACAACCTTTCCGGGGAAAGTTTTACGTAGCCAACGGGGGAGAGTGCGAGTCCAACTTTTGCGACCAGGATCTGGAGCTTACCCCCGTGAACGAGGCGAAAGTGTTGAACTGCACCTCCATCAACGGGGACCTACTAATCTCGAATAATTACTCCGAGCTGACGTTTAGGCACACCCGCCTGAAGGAGATCGCCGGAAGCCTAACCATCACCTCCGAACTAAGGAAGCAAATAGAATTTCCAAACTTGGTTACCATCCGTAAAGATCTGATGCTGATTGGTAATATCGACACTTTGGTGGATCCGTTTGCGCAACTGGTCAGCGTCAGAACCATAACGTTAAAGGATTCTCGAATTGTAGGCCAGGTGACCTTCTATAAGGTGTCGAACGTGTCGGAAGTGAGCGTCTCCAACACCAAGTTTGAGAGGGTGCAGTTCAACTCCATCAAATCCATCGACCGATTAACTTTGGAAAAGAACGCCATGAGGAGCCTATCGCTCGATGCCCTAGCTGACGTTTCTAACGAAATCCATCTGTACGAGAATCCCAACCTAACCCTTAACGATAAAAGTTTCAAATCGCTCAAGCGGGTGCGTGGATCCTTCACTTCAATCAGGGGGTCCGGCCCCGTGTTGAGAGTTGGGTTTGAGACGGTCGGCAAGGATGTGAGTATAACGATGGGTGACGATTCGAGTTTAGTTGATATGAAGGAACTGACCCGGGTGGGAGGAAACCTCACCTTCTATGCGCCGGAGGGGACCACCAACCTCACCTTACCCAAACTGCTCAGCGTGAGAGGCAACCTAAACATCGGGTACAACATCAACCAACTAAAGATCAACACCGTCCTCACGTGGACCGGGGAGGCCCAACTGTTTGCCGACAACTTCTGTACGGACTACTATAAGATCTTCCAGTATCGAAAGTTCGCATCCTACAAGTGTACCCGTAAGGAGCGGAACTATAAGCTGATCCTTGTCTCGGCTTGCTCCCTGCTGGGGTTAGCCTAATTTTGCTGTGTAAGGTTCTCGCCGCTTAGTTTAATAAAGTGCCTCGCTACTTTGATCACGTTTTGAATCTAAACCTGGTTTGCGATTTGTACTTTAAAGGGTTCCATAAGTTTATAGATCCAACCCAATTTAGTTAGCTTCATTATCTGTATTTCATATATAGCCTTTGCGGGGTCTAGATACCAAGTTTTATCAGGACGGCCAGTTATCCCGTTTTAAATAATCAAAAGGTAAATAGTGATACCCTTTATTGGGAAAAGCTTAAGCCTTCCACGGTCTTCTTATCCTTGGCTCTGGTAGAGGTATATTTTATTAATTTTGTTAATAGCCAATTAGCTTATAAAGTCCAAATTTAATCGATATCACTAACCACTAAGTTTAATTAAACCTATTTTGCTTTGGGTGATATTGGCTAATTCAAACTCTATAAGCCGAGCGTCAACCTGATGGTACAACTGTCCAAGCCTTAGCTACCCCATCCTAAATGGGCGATCCAACCTATTGGCTCAATTTGAAATCTGTATCGTAGCTACCTTCATTTATAATCATTTAATATAAGCTACCAAGTTTTAGCCTACAGACCAACTGTAAAAACCTTTATGCCATGTAAACGTGATCACAATCGGTGATGGCATCCTAAATTCTGCTGCATCAGTTTCTGCTGTGTAGATGGTAAGCCATCTCCTTTTAACTATCTCTGATGAAATTATGGTAAGCGAGTGAGAGCAGTATCATAGGTTGATATTGATATGTGAATTTAAGTCACAGTTCCATTTTAAACTGTTAGATAAAACGACAGTTTAGTTGTAGGGATAATTTAATTTACAACGATCATATGGCTCAATAGATTGAAGGTTGGATATTTGGTTGTAGATAACTAACTGGGGTGTAAGTCCTCTCTAGTTTGTATAGACGATTAAAATCTTAGTAAAATTTTTAGGGTGGCAGAGCACACTACAAGTTATAAAAATATATCTAGGATCCTATATCTCTCAAATAGAAAGAGTCCTACTCTGTCAAAGTTCTAAGCCATCTAACAGAAGTTATAGGTATCAGGGTAAATTTCTTGGGACAAGTGAGTTAAAGGGTGATATCATAAGAGTTATATATAGGTTATTGTCTCAATATTAGTTTAAAAAGCATGTCAGGTTTTTACAACGATTTCTATGCTGGAGACCCTTAGATTTTATGCTGCTATCGAGCCAAATTTACTTTTAAATGGGTAATGATGAAAATCTGGTATCATGCTTTACTCGATCGCCCATAAAAGTTCAATAGGATGTGTATTATGACAGAGCCCTTAGTTCTATATGACTATTACAAGATGATCCTTTTTTACAGCTTAAAAGTAAAGTTACAGCTTAAAGGTAAAGTTAGTGCTTTGTACTAATACTGAGATAAAGTTAGGATAGGAGCCATTATTACAATGTGATATGTAATTAATTATATTTTACTGCATGTAGAAAATTAGATTAGTGTCAGCACCAAAAAAGGTGTGGATAGCATAGCGGGGTGGTTCCTGCACCACTCTGGGTCAGGTTTTAATTTAAACAGGTTCAAACCCAGCACAGGCTAAAAAAGCTTGGTGTGATATATCTGTCCCAAGTTTGACCTGCCTCATTTACTTTTTTTAGAAAATTGGACCAGTATGCTTAACTAAGTTACTATTCTCATCACTGCAAAGGTTGTGACACTATGATATGAACATCATAATTATAAGATATCAACTCCCTAAAATGAGTGACATAGTAACAAGTGGATAGGTGCAATACAAATTCCCTTTGTTAACAGCAAGGTTATCCTCACATCATTCACACAGCAGGGCGTCCTGACAGTTACAGTATTTACCTGATGAAAACTATACTTATGATAATACACAAGATCTTAAAACTACTTAACATCTGGTAACATACAAAATTGTATCAATAAGCTGCTAGTCTGGCACCTCATGCTTATTAAAATCTCACCAGAGCTTGCTAAGTGTCAACCCTCCACAAGGTATTCTAATTGTATCTAACTAATGAAGTGCTTATTATATTCAATATAGTGTAAGTCCTGGTGAGCACCCCTGCATCTTAACAGGAAAGAACATCCCTCCAGGACCAAAAGGGGGTCAAAAAGCCTGTTCACTCCCTCACCAACCAGAATGACTTAGCCCATATGGTTGTAGAAAGTTGGGTCACAGCTTACCCATTAAAGGTTGTTCCTTGTCCCCTCTTCTCACCACCAAGAAATTGGTGGAGAAGATCAATGAGGTTTTCAGCTTTGCGCACTCTTGGCAGAAAGCTGAGGGTAAATGATTGGTTACTCAGAGGTTCAGGTAGGATAACTTGGGTGAAACTTAACCTTCTCTAGAGGTTCAGAGGTTGCTAGCAATTTTAATGGCTGTATATATTTCTTAAGTCCTAGAGAATTGGAAGTTACACTGAAAACAAATATGGGTTGTAAAAAGTTTTTTAACAAGTAAAGTTTATAACTATTTAAAGTACCAAGGGAAAATTATAAATGTGATGATTGTTGGGCAAATACCACATGTAAGGTTGGAAGGAGGATTAGGAATGCAGGAGGCAATGTCACAGTCCAGGTTTAGAGTTGGAGGAGAATAGGATACCTTGTTCAAGGATGAACTGAGATCAAATAATGATAACACAATTAAGTGGTTTTTATTATCTGTTATTAGGGAGCCAAAAGGTGATAAGGCATGTGGCGTGAAATGGTTAATGGGGTGAGTAGAGGAGTTGAACACTGGATACATTTACAAGCCTAATTTCAGGAGGAATAGTAACTTGGATCAGGTATACTTCCCTATCTCATTGGCCAGTGATTAACTAATGGAGCAACTTATCCAGAGTTCATTAGGTTGTAAACACAGAGTTATTATGGGAAATTGCTTAGTGCTTGAGAATATAAGAGTATTAGTGATTTTGGGCATTAAGCCCAATAAAACATTGGTAGATAAATTACTATATTATTGGGCTTTAACCCTGATTAAATATCAAATACTAAGTATAATCTGATGTCAATGATAAATTTAATAGTAAAGTTGACAATGATTTTTATAGTAGCATTAAAAGTTGAAACTTCACCTGAATTAAGGCAAAGTTGAAAGGGGCGTTTCAAGAGGTGGTGGTGGCCAAGAGCCATTGCCAACATCAAGGTGCAGCTCCCCACCTTGTTGGAAGGCATTCCTACATAGTTCAAGTCCCATAATTAGGGTAAGTCAATAGTGAGTTATAAAGAATTGTTCAAATTGCCTTTGGACTTAAAATTGCCCTCTAACCTCCCATCCTACCACCTTTTTTTAGACAAATGCTGCCTCAACTTTGGCAAAAGAATGTTTTGGGGAAGAATAACCCCAATTTAATAAATACAATTGGGCAATTACATGTTCAATCTCATTTTAATATTTTTTCAAATGGTAATAATTACAATATTGGCCAAAAGACCCTGGCCAAATTGTGATGGGATCCTGAGAATCAAGGTAGTAGTTTGCCACCTACTAAATGGGCTACTAATTCTAAATCTAGCAGTTGGATTTCTCTGACCATATGGCATATTTTGGGGCACCCTTCAAATGGTTTTCCCTTGCTCTGACCAATTTCAATTCAGCAACTAAGCGGGGACCCCCCCCCCTTTTATAGGCGTGGTGGAGGTCCCCCAAGGTGCAATTATTTTAGCAGACAGTGATTTATTAAAGTACATTAAATCATTACCACATGGATACTTTCTGCATAACCATACTGTCCCATCAGTTGTTTTACCTAAGTGACCCAAATTTTCTGAGCTCCAATAGGGTGATTTAACATATTATCTATTTCAGAAATTACCAAGCTAATTCAAATGCATAACTTTGTATTTCCTTTGAACCTTGATATAATTAAATATGAAATGGCCTGATATTGAGTGGAATCATTTTTCTTTTTCCCACGCTTATACTAATAAAATTCTTAAGCCCCATTTTTATATATTTTATTAATGTTTTTAAAAAAATTGATAAAACTTTTAAGGAAACCAGCGGCAGTCCAGCACCAGCAAGCACACAGTATCTGGTAATCACTACAAAGTGGTGCTCACTACAGGGGGACACTGTAAACCACCAAAAATCGTCTAAAATGGAGGCTTTAAACGTGGTAACTCTTTAACTTTTCCTTTTCAACATGAATCACATTTATTGCCTTGGAAAAGCAACTAGCAAACGCTCTATCCCATCTTATCAAAGAGCTTTAACAGCGCCCATTCAAGCCCCCTTTTAAAGAAAAATATACCCCTGGTGATGTGAGCATCAAGTCTTTTTTGTATGTTTACAAAGCTACCATGTATGGCGCAACGGATAAGCAAAAACTTCAATATATCCATTCCTTGCTTAAGTCACATAGCACAATAGATGATATTTCTCACATGGCCTCTCTGCATATCTTGGCAGAGGTGAAGGAGGCTCTTTTGGCTGAATTCAGATTAAGGCAGAGTCTACACAGGGATAAAAAGGCCTTTATGTTCCTTAGCATGTTAGAGGGCGAATCAACAACTGCCTTTGCTGAGTGCTACCTCACTGTGCAAAGGTTGTCCTTGTATAACATGCTAACTCTGGATGATGCTTAGCAGCCATGATAAATGGATTAGCCTCTCAACCCTCTCTAGATAGACATATCATCTCAGTGAAATGACAATTCAAAAAAATCCATAACATCAAAGAGGCTTTGTTAGATGTGGTGAATTCCATTTATGTGCCACAACAAATCAAGATGAGGTGAAACCTTCAGCTCTAACCATTGAGGAGCTTCTGCCTGTTGCACAGTTGGGAGTGAGCCCATCTTTTCCTATTCTCCCTGAGAAACCTGCTTCCTCAGTGCAACTTAAAAAGGATACCACGCCTAATGTAAATTAGAGATCTGTAAAGTAGTTAATACCATGCTCCCACACAAGCACACCAAAGCCGCTGTGCTTTCCTATTCAGCTAAGCTGGTAGTTGGGCGCCCTAAGGGTAATACCTGCAATAATATAGGGCTTGCTGAAGAGACAAATGGTCAGAAAATAGCTACCCAACCTCGTGTGGCTGTATCCCCTACCTCTATTGTGGCCTTGCCAGTGGTTGATAATACCCTTGGGGATGAATCTGAATGGGTTGCGACGACGTTGGTTACTATATATTTGGATCACCTCAGAAGTAGATTTTTCTGATCATTTGAACGCTGGAGGAGTAGATGGTACCACCATACATGAGGAAACGTACCTCAGCCAGATTCTAGAATTCAAAAAGTTATTGACACTGCCAGTGATGGTGATCAATTCTTACCTGGCTTAATCTGACACCTTCAGTGGGTCCATCCCATGAAAACCTTCTTGGATAAATACCCCAAGACTGCTCAAAAATTAACCTCCACCTTTAAGCTCATGGAGGTCTTAGCTTTTTTGCCTAACTTTGGAGAAACACTCACTAAAGTTGAAGTAGTCATATAAAAAGTCCGAATAATGGACATCTTGGACACTGGCTCCCCAGTCAACCTGGTCCCCACAAAGCTAATCAAGAAGATAAAGCTAGCGCTTGACTTGAAGTACTTGCAAGAATTTGGAACCGCAGGCGCCTACAATACCTGTCCTATTGGGGGATACTCTTCCCTTCTCATTCGAATTGGGAAGCTTATCATATCAGACTCTGTTGTGGCCTTAGACAAAAACGAATACGATATGCTCATTAGCACTCAATTTATGATTGAATATGAGGGAATAATTTATATGAAGCAAGGTTTCCTATCGTTGCTGAACTATGAAGTCACTTTAGTCTTATTCAATAAAGAACCCCTCAAGCATGAATATTCTTGCCTGGTCAAATACCCCTTTTCAGCTATGACTTTACCTTATTCCACCTCTGGGAGCAATACAAAGAAATTTCCTGAATCAGTAGATGCTAGTGACGGCATCCCTTTCTAAGCTGCAGAAGAGGTCTTAATTAAGCTTGGTGAACAACGAGTGGTTGACACTAAAATCACGCTCCAAATCCCACAACGCTGCTTATTGCATATTATAAGTCTTAAGGGTGTTAGCCCCTTGGAGCCTCAGGGACTGCCTGAGATACTAGACCCAGCCTACTAGAGGCCTATTACCCTTCTTCTGGGAAGCCTCACTGGGAAAGACATGGTCATATGAAAACACCAGGAGAATGGAAGAGGCTTCCTAATTCCAGTAGAGGATATTGAACGTATCCACTCCGTTGCTCTATGGCGGATTTGGGCTTGTTCATGGATAGCCTGGTGTGTACCCTACCCAATGTCCATATTTTGGATAAGCCACCCCAGCTGAACTGGAAAAGTTTATACTTTATTAGATGAATATAGCGACATATTTTCTAAGTCAGATAATGACTATGGCCACATGAAAGGCTTATTTCACTCCATCAATGTGGGTGATGACCGTCCCATTAGGTCCAAACCTTACTGTAAGTCAAAGGTAGAAGAATAGCTGATGAGGGCGGAGCTTCAGCAGTTATTAGATGTGGGGTTAAAAGTTTCTCCATAAAGCCCTTGGTCTTCCCTTCTGTTGCTAATTAAAAAGAAAATGGAGGTCATTGGATAGTCATGGACTACCAAAAGTTATATAACCTCACAAAAAGGATAGCTATCCTATCCCCCACATTGACAACGCCCTGGCCCAACTCTCTGGATCTAACTTCTTTACCGCCATGGACTTGGCTAGCGGCTATTGGCAAATGGACCTTTCCCCTAAAGATCAGGAGAAATGTGCTCTCATTTTTAGTGAAGGTCTCTTCCAACCCACCCAATTACCTCAAAGGTTGTGTAACGCACATGAATCTTTTCAGCGTGCAATGGACCATATTTTGCAGGACCTGAAGTTAACTTATGTCTTCATATAACTTGATGACATCATAGTGTTCTCACGAACAATCAACGAACATCTTGATCACCTGAAGGAGGTGTTATAACAGTTACGCAAGTCAAATATTAAGTTGAAGCCTTCAAAGTGTACCTTCTTCCAAAGGAAATTGGATTTACTTGGACACTTCATTTCCTGAAAAGTAATCCAACCCATACAAGATAAGTTTGAAGCGATTTCAAAAATGCCTCCCCCTAAAAATCTACGGGATATTCAGTTATTTCTAGGGATGATGGGGTATTACCATCAGTTTATCCCCAAGTTTGCCAAGCTCAGCGAACCCCTCGTTCACCTATTGACTAAGAACACCCCATTCTATTGGGGTGCTGAACAGAAGGCCGATTTTGAGACCTTAAATTTAACTGCTACAACAACGCCCTATACTAAATTCAAGATTACAATAAACCGTTTATTATGTTTACTGACGCTTCAGACTATGCCATTGAGGCCATCTTAGCCCAATTGGATAAAATGGCGTAGATCATCTAGTATCCTATTTCTGTAAGATGCTATCAAAAGCGGAACGCAATTATAGTGTAGCTGAGAAGGAGTGCCTTGCCGTTCTGTTAGCTGTGAAGCACTACCGCCCTTTCCTGTATGGGACCACCTTCACTGTGGTTATGGACCACGCTTCCCTAAAGTGGTTACAGAACATGAAGAATCCTACTGGCTGGTTAGCTCGTTTAGCTCTAACGCTCCAGCATTATGGAATGAAGATTGAGCACCGTTATGGAACCCATCACATGAATGTTGATAGGTTAACTCAGCTTACAGTCCTTAATTTAGATAATAACGAAGCAGAAATGTTATATGATTTTTGATGACCCCAGAGGATTGGGAGGATGAGGATGAGCCTGTACAGAAAATGTTGCCCGTCACTCTTGCAGCACTAATGTGGAGAGTGGAAATATATACAAGCAGGTGGTGGCAAAGTGGTTGCCTTACCTTTGGCCCCTGGAACGTGTGCCTGCTATCCTGGAAGTTCTCTCCACCCTAGGTCATGGAGGAGCAAAGAAAACCTACAAGTGGATTAAGGATCAGTACTATTGGGAAGGGATTATGGAAACCATTGTTGAAGTCTTGGATGCCTGTCTTGCATGTAAAAAACAATCCAGTATCAAGACTAGATCCCAATATCAACCAACTACCCTCAACAACCATTCTGCACCATTAGCCTAGACGTAGTAGGTCCCCTCCCTTCAGACTACTAGTGGCAAATGATTTATCCTGGTAGCCATTGATAATTTCACCAAATGATTTGAAGCTGTTGCTCTCCCCCAGACATCTAAAGCCACCGCCACCTTTTTACACAATACATTTTAACTCATCACGGCTGTCACCAATTACTACTCTGAGACAATGATAAGAACTTCACCTCCAGAGTAGTCAAAATTCTGGCTAATTCTATGGGAGCTCAACAACTTTTCTCGGCTCCATATAATCCTTCCACCAATGGGACCGTGGAAAAGAAAATGGAACCTTGGTTTCTATTTTAAGATAAATGGTCTCCTTTGATCCTCTTCACTGGGATCAATACCTACCCAGTGCTCTTATGGCATACCGGATTATCTATCACTGGATCTTAAAGATGTCTCCCTTCCATGTCTTGTATGGGCAGGAACCAGGAATACCAGCCCTTTCAGCCAAGGATGTCTTCTCTAGTGGTGAGGAACCTGAAAAAGCCATGAGAAGACTAGCTCACTGTATTATTCAGCTTTAATCTGAGGCTATGACAAACCTAGATAAAACTGTCACTAAAGAGGGACAAGTTGCCAATGACATTGGGCACCCCTGCCTTCATTTCAAGTGTCTGATATGTTCTTATATTATCATAATCGCATCACTTTGAGAAGCAGCAAGCTTGGATCAATTTGGGAGGGACCGTTCACAATTCTTTTACAAGAGAGGAAATGAGTTCTCTATCACATCATTAGCTACAGTTATTTACCTTAATTTGGTACATGGCCGTTTCCTACGGCCCTATTCTCTCCCAACATTCTTGAGGGGGTGATGTTAAGCAATTATCGCCTCAACTTTGGCAAAAGAATGTTTTGGGGAAGAATAACCCCAATTAATAAATACAATCGGGCAATTACATGTCCAATCTCATAATAATATTATTTCAAATAAAATTAAATACAATATCACCAAAAAGGCTCTGGCCAATTCTAGGTGGAACCTCGCGAATTGGGGCAACACTTTGCCACCTACTAACCGGGCTATTAATTCTAAATCTAGTAGTCAGATTACTCCAACCATGCGGCATATTCTGGGGCGCCCATCAAATGGTTCTATCCCTGCCAAGGACAGTTCAAATTCAACACCTAAGCAGGGACCCCCTTTTTATAGGTGTGGTGGATGTCCCCCAAGGTGCAACTATTTTAGCAGATGTTGATTGGTTGAAATACATCAAATCATTACCACATGGGTACGTTCTGCCTAACAATACCGTCCCATCAGTTGTTTCACCTAAGTGACCCCAATTTCCTGAGCTCCAATAAGGTGACTTAACATATTACCTATTTCAGATGTTACCAAGCTATTACAAACGTCTAACTATAAATTTCCCTTGACCCTCAATATAATTTAAATATGGAATGGTCTGATATCAAGAGGGTTCACTTTTCGCTTCCTGCGCTTACACTAATAAAATTAAACCCAAATTTTGTTATTAGTGTTTTCAACTTAAATTAATAAATCCGTTGTGAAAAACAGCGGCAGTTTAGCACCAGCAAGCGCACAACTAGCTGGTTTCCTAAGATATTCACCAGAGCCCAAGGTAATCCCTCTGGTGTCACAGATTATAGTAGACACCCAGATTAAAGTGAATATACCGCTTGTAAGCCTTTTAGAAATCCGCGGGGCTGAAAATCCATCTTCAAAAGAAGTCTTAACCTGTCTGGGTATCATCTATCCCACATACAGAGGCTCCATCTCTATAATGCTGGATAACCTGACTCTGAAGGCCTGTACTATTGGCATAAGTACTCCAATCGCCTATCTACAATTTGTACCAGTCAATGATAAGAGCTGTAGTTGTAGGCTTTGAGCCCCAAGACTTTGATTTAGAAGAGCCTTCAACTGTAGCCCTAGTCACCACCTCCCTAGAGGAAGACCTTACCTCAGACAGAGAAGAAAATTTGACAAGCTGTTGTTGGAATATTCTGACCTATTCTTGACATCCACATATGACTTTAGTAAGATAGAGGGGGTGGTGCACAGTATAGAGATGGAGACAATTCCCCCATATGTTTGCGACCCTACTGGAAGAACAAGATAGAAGAGTCCGAGGTCACCACTGAACTCAAGAAACTGTTAACCTCAAGGCTGCTGGCAACCTCGCATAGCCTCTGGGCATCTCCACTCTTGCTTGTTTAAAAAAGGATGAGAGCCATTGTATTATCATGGATTATTGTAAGCTCAACGCTGTGACACAAAAGGATAGCTATTCCCTTCCTTATATCTATGATTCCTCTGGCGCCTAGCTGAGGCCTAGTATTTTTTGTGATTGATCTCACCAGCGGGCACTGGCGTATTGAGCTAGCTCCCAAGGATTAAGCCAAATGTGCTTTATTGCAAATTAAGGACTTTTTTTACCATCCCGCATGCTATGGAGGCTATTTAATGCCCCTGTCACCTTTCAGCAAGCTATGGACAGGTTTCTAGGTAATTTGAAGTTTTCTTGCATCCTACTTACCTCAAAGGCAATAAAGTTTTCTTTAAAACCTTCAAAGGACACCTAGAGGACCTCCACCAAGTTTTGATCACCTCTGGGAGGCATAATTGAAGCTCAACCCCCAAATGATCGTTCTTCTACTGGTAATGGAATTTTAGGGCATAAGGTGACTCCGAGTAGTTCAGCTCTTACTGGACAATTTAGCTACAATAGAAAACATGATGCCGCCTCAAAGCCTGAGGGACATACAAGTGTTACTAGGTGTGGTAGGATATTACAGCCTTATACCATGATTCGCTGACCTGGCTGAACCCTTGGCGTATTTGCTGCACAAGAATGTTCTACAAATGGAACCCAGAACATGATCAGGCCTTTGATCTACTTTGGATCAAACTAAGGTTTCAGCCTATATTGATCAATCCAAGCTTTGGCCAACCCTTAGTGTTATTAACTGACACCAATGATGTGGCCATAAGTCGATCCTGGATCAATTAGAGGACCAAAAGGTAGATAGACTTTTGACCTATTTCAGCAAGAGCTTAATTAAAGATGAACGAGTACTTTTCTTTCTCGTTGCAAACACTTTTGCAACCCATTCAATTCAAGACTAAATCTAGTTTGATAATCTCATAGAGGGGATTAGTCTGCGCCCATGTCTGGGAGCAGTTGGGCAAAGCAAGGCAAGAGGAGCAGGCGGAAGGCCCGCGGCCTCTAACGTTTGAAAACGCCCTGGAGAATCCGGCGGAATAGAAAAAATCTAAAAAAACTGGCGGTCACAATTTCCCTGGAGATACTCACGTGGCAAGCACGATGCAACCAGTACATAAATACGCCACATTCCCAGCCACTTTCGTCGGTGGAATTTGGAGTCCATGTGTATCTGGACATCCAAAAAATGGCCCTATGGGAAAAATTTTGTGAAGATGTACACAAAATTTTCCTGACCGCGGTGTACGTTGCACCTCACTCCATGTCGCGCGGTTGGCTGGACCTAGGTTTTGAAAGCAAAATAGCAGCAGACGAGGCTGCAGCGGTGCACATAGTGGTCAACCTCCCCAAAGGGCAACGGGTCATCAAAACTAAACGCACCAGATGGACAAAACCAAACCAAATTTTCCTCACATTTGACTTTTTGCCTACTATGGTAAAACGTGACATTTTGGAGCAACACCTGAAAGATGGTCTCGCCATATATGGCGAAATAAAATCTTTTGAAATGCAACGTTTCATGCTGATGCCACACCTGTGCACCGGCAAAGCCATCGCAGTTCTGACCCCAACTGAGGAGATCGCGAAGGACCTAACCCAGATCCCGCACTCCACCTTTATTGACATCGCAGGGCACACCACCCAACCATTCCAGGTAACCGTGGACAGCGCGCCCCCCATTTGCACCCACTGTGATGCATTCGGCCATAAGGCACACGCGTGCCCCATTAAAGAGGGCGTTACATTCCAAGAGCACCCCTCGGCGGCCATGGCCAGCGGAGAGGCACACTACGAACCAACTCCAAGCACCAAAGAGGCTTTCCCGTGGGGAGCACAAGGCTGCTACCTATTGGTAAAGCCCATCTCCACGCAGGAGTGGAAGAAGGCCAAGCAGGCCCATAGGACTGCAGCCAAGGAAGCGGCCAAGGTCACCACCACCATCCCACACTCACAACGCCAGGAGGACATGGAGACCTTCACGGCGGAAGCAACTCAGAAATCCATCACCCAATCAGATTGGGAGGCCCAAGCTGAATGGGCCACTCAATCTGAGGATCCAATGGGCAATTTGATCTCACCCAATTGCTGCACCCAAGCCCCAGTTGAAACTGACTTGGGACCTATCCCAACTGAAAATTTTTTTTTGCCCCACTCGACGGTGCACCGAACTTATCCGCACCGCAAAAAATTCGTCTGACATTGGGAAAACAAAAAGCGAAGGCCAAAGCCAATGCGACTCTTTCTGCAAAAATTAACAAAAACCCTGATAGCGTTGCTGCTAATACCCACGCTGCTGTGAAAGCCCGTGGGGACCTGGAAGAGGCTGGTGGGCCAGGGGGCCCACCCCCTTGCACCTAAGGTGCAAAGGGGGAAACCTTCACTCTAGGGATGCTGAATATTGCCGGACTCAAGGCCTCCCCATCCCAGGCTAGGAAACTGAGTTTTTTACAAAATAATTTACCCATGGATATCCTGGCCATCCAGGAAACCCACTGTCCATGAGGTTCCGAGGATGTTTGGAAAACAATGCTCCTACCATCCCTATCCTTTTGGTCGAAGCACTGTGGGGTGCTAATTCAGAAAAACAATTTTTTCAAATTTATATCTTCAGAAACATTCCTAAATGACCGAGTGCTCGTTGTCACCTTCTCATGGGCTGATGTTGCACACACAATTGTCAACATTTACGCCCCAAACGGTGCACAAGAGCGTAGGGAATTTTTCTTGTTGGTCAAATCCCTCCCGCTACCCCCCGATTCTTTCCTAATCGGTGACATGAACTGTTGGCTAACCTCACCAACGGACCAGTGGCCGCCCTCACCCCACGCCCCACAGGGTCAAAAGAACTACGCGTTCTAAAAGCCACCCTTGGGTTAATGGATGCACTGCCGTGACATGCCCCACTGCTCAAAAACATGACGTGTCCCCACATCCACAATGGCCAATTAAGGTCCATGACCCGCATTGACCTTATTCTAGCACCGGCGAAATTCCAACCCCACATCTCCCACTTCAAAACAACGAAAATGGAATTCTCCGACCACTGACTGGTCTTGATAACATGCCACTTACCCGTCACAGTTGCAAAGGCCCCACATTGGTGCAAAATCCGCCCCCCAGAGCTTGCGTCACCAGGATTTTCCACGTGGGTGGAAGAGGCAACTTTGGCAAAAACGTTTGTTGCACCATTTTTGCGCGGACCCCATTTCCACATGGGCAACTTTCAAAAAAGACACCATCCGCCACTATCGCCATTTCTCATCCAGACGCTCACGAGCCACATCAGCGGTTATATCGCGTGCGCTGGTTTAATTGGCCCACTTGGAGTCCAACATTCCAGCCTCAGGATATAGCCCTGCATGGGGCCAGAAGTGGGTGGAGGCAGCAGCCCACCTCAATGCACTTGAAAGGCAACACAAACATTGGGTTTGTGTCCAATATAGGGCCACACACATCACTAAAGGCGACAAGTGCACTGCATACTTCTTCAAACAGATTTTTGCACCACGCCAGAGCGTGGCCTGCACACAGGTGCGAAGATCGGATAATTCTATCGTGGACACACCAGCTGAAGTGGCAATCGAAATGCAAAGATATTACTCTGAGTTATACCAAGCCAAACCAATTCAGCCAGCCGAAATGGCGGAATTTCTCAACAGAGCTCATATCTGCACCATTTTCTGATACCCGGAAATAATGAATTTAATTACTCTGAACGAATTATGGACTACCATTCGCAGTGCGCCAAACCGAAAATGCCCAGGCCCAGATGGCATTCCATATGAGTTCTACAAAAATATTTTAAATACATATCCCCATTGCTGCTAGCCTCACTCAACCAAAGCCTGTTGGAAACGTGCCTCCTACCAGGAGGACATGAGGCTTTTACAGTCACACTCTTCAAGAAAGGGGATAGGCTAGACTTAGCCAACTGGCACCCCATTTCTCTAACAAACACAGACACCAAAATTTTAACAAAAATCATGGCTAACCATTTAGGGACTGTAGCATCTGCCACCATCTCTCCAGAACAATTCGGTTTCATCCCCAGAAGGTCGACTTGGGATAACGTGCACTCTGTGGCTAATGTGTGTCAGTCCACAGCCTCTGGGGCACTTGTATTCTTGGACCAACAAAAGGCCTATGATAGAGTAAACTGGGAATACCTTAAGGCCTGCCTCCAACAATTCCGCCTACCTCCCCGCTTCATTAACTGGGTGATGCTGCTCACGGAATCTGCAACAATGGCAGTGCGCGGCCCAGGTTTCCTAACGGAAGTAGTCCATCCTCAAAGGGGCCTGCGACAAGGGGACCCCCTGAGCCCACTCTTATACAACTTCAGCCTTGACCCACTACTGCGAAATGTGAATGCCCAACTCACTGGGGTCCATGTGCCAGGCCAAACCCCAGTCAAGATGATGGCATTTGCAGATGATTGTGTGGTGGGGGTGTCTAATAACAAAGATGCACGCGCGCTTGAAGCCCTCATCCAGGAATATTCCCAGGTAAGCAACGCGGCACTGAACGCCTTAAAAACCGAAATCATCCTCCTTGGTCGGTTTCAAAACTGCTGGGCCCCAGCAAGTAGTTCCCAACCCGGCCCATCTGCTCACCCACGTCCACGCCTTACTAACTCAACACACACCGCTCCACTGGTGCTCCCCTTTGTGCCACGACCTACCATAGGACTGGTACGCCATCTGGGCGTGTGGTTGGAGGCAGGAGGATACGCATCAGCAGTAATGGAGGGCCATATACTGGACAACGTGACGAAGCGAATCGCCTCTCTCAGAGCCCACCCTACTACTCTCACTGGCAGGGTTGTTCTTGCCAACTTTATGCTCCTATCCAAAGTCTGGTTTGGAGCCCACGCCATCCCCTTCTCCCCAAGCTTCTTCAAATCCCTGTATGCTTTGCTACAAGGTTGGCTTTTGGTCAGGCCGCCCTCCACCAGTACGGCTAGAGGTCATGTTTGGCCCTCATCATCATGGTGGCATGGGCCTACTTGACTTCAAAGCCCATGCCGCCAAGATCTAGGCACCTGGATTGCGGCCGTCACTGCTCCTACACTCCCATCCCAACACTGGTCCCGCGCGGCCTGCTCCAACTTCTCCCAAGCCTTGGGCCTCAACAATCCATCAAACCCCCACTCCCTGATGAAATACCTCGCATCACTCTCATCAGCCACAGGTCCTCACGGGACCAAAACCCACTTCAAACGAATCCTACTCTCCATGCGAAGCGCAGAGTGGAAAATTCGTATTAGTGGACATACAACCCAAAGAGGCCGCCCCTCTCCTCAGTTCACACAAGAGGTACAGGGGCTACCCATCCAAGATGGCGTGATCCCCATTCGACCCCAAGTCCTATCCAGGGTGGACTACCTGGACATGATGGACATCCCTTATTCCACTGAGACCCAAAAGACTATCTGGAAATACGCACACCATCCTCTGTTGCAGCCTCAAGCCCGCTCCCATGTGTGGCGCTGCCTGAGGCAGGTGTATCATACAGCTGAGCGCTCTAATGCTTTACACTCATCCTGTGTCGTGTGTGGCCAGTATGGAACGCTGTTTCACCGCCTGGAGAAGTGCCCCACCTCTAAAGTAATATGGCGCGAAGTCCAACGTCTGCTAGGCCAGGATCAAACACATCCCTTCAGTCTGTCAAGAGATATGTTTGCTTCATCAATGGCCTCCCCCTCCCACCCTCCCTCCATGCTCTTGTAGTTGCAATCGCCATGTGGACTATTTACACGATTGTCTTGGATGCCATCGCTGGCTCCATCCCCACCCTCCCAGAAGCTGTCCACATATTCTGGTATCATTTGGTGGATCACTTTCAAGCGTGGATGTTTGGATATCTCCCACCGCGTCGCTGACAGCTGGTCTCCTCCTGGTTCCCAGTCTGGTTCATCAAATCAGACCCCTTCCTCCACACGTGCTCAATAGTGGCTACGTCCCCTACACACGTTCCCTCCCCCTTCCCATAAGTGGCGTTCCCGCTGGCAACAAGAGATAGCATCACTTCTCTGGGGTGCCTCACCTGGTACTGAGTTTTGTCTCGTCTGAGTCATATTCGGAAGTGTCCGTCCCATGGTCAGCCTTCCCCACAATAAATTTAAAATTTAAAATTTAATTAAAGATGAACGGAAATTCAGTGTCACTAAGCATGATTGTTTAACCGTTTCACTTGCAAATAAACAATTCTGATCCTAATTATATGAGAACTAAGTCGACATCATCACCAATTTACACTTCCTTAAGGTAGCAACAACAGATGAAAGATTTTATTGGTCGTCAGTCAAGTGGGCTCTCTGGCTTAAAGCTATATCTTTTTATTGTGCATTGGGCAGGCACAACTCACCAAAACGCGGTTAGGTTATCCAGGTGGGCCCTCAAAGTATTATTGCCTGGGAAAGATAGATTATATGAATTAATTGGCTCCAGAAAAATGGGTATAGAAACCCTTGAAAAAAATAAAGACGTTACAGAAAATGGCCAAAACACTCAGATACAAGATGTCATGCTATACAAACAAGTTGACAGATTATGCTGCCATAAATATGACCCTCCTCACGAACTAAATTCATCTTTAAAGGACAATCCCATGTGGGACATGAGGCATTCAAGAAGACCTATGATTAGCTAAGAAAATAGTGCTACTAGGATAAAATGATACTATCCAGGAGGTTCTAAATGCCCTCTTGATGTGCAGAACCCAGGATCGTGCCAAACCCTCACCAACAACATGAAGATGTAGCTCTTTACTCCATTTAGCGTTATTAGTGTAGATTTTGTAGGGCTCCTGTCTATGTGCTTCCATGGTCCCCGCTATATTATACTAGCCATTGACCAACTCAACACGTGGTTTGAGGCCATCTAAGTTTTTGACGCTACTGCTAAGGCCATCGCTTATTTCTGTATCGCTCTGTTTTTACTCAACATAGGTGCCTCAGAGTTTTGATCTCAGACAATGGTTTTCGCTTTAACTCCAAGTTGTTCAAGAGCTGACCACGCTATTAATAACTAGCACTACACTGCATCTTATAACCCTCTACTGATGGATGCAGTGGAGCATGCGAATGGTACCCTAGTTTTATTCTCCACAAAATGGCTGCCATGGACCCCATGTAATGTAATCATAACCCGCCATCAACCTTATTTTCATATAGAATCAGCTACTACCAAGTAATTAAAATGTCCCCATTTCAGGCCCCCTTAAGGTAGTAACACCAACTACCTAGTAACGACCAACCTTTATTGGACTTCACCTCTCCCATTACTGCAAAATTGACAATGAGGGCGCTAGCCAATGAAAACAGCAGGCTACATTCACTTGCTACTCAAGAAATTGTCTTAACCACCAACAAGGAGACTCTGTGATCTATCACCAAACATCTAACACTTACATTGTTCGCTTTGTAGACCTTGTGCTATTTTACCACCATTGCCCTAGTGGGCAACCCATTAAGTTGGATTCTTTCAGGTTGTGACCATATTGCGTACTGTATAAAGCTGGCTCAAAATACTCCATCACAGATGTTATTCAAGGCACAGTTGTTATCTGAATACATGTTAGGTTCCTGAGCCTTTATTTCCCCCTCCAGCATGATTTTGAGGGTGGAGAGATGTCGGCATTTGTGCTAGATAATGGCCCAAGATATCTCAGGATCAGACCATAAACCATTTGACTGTCCTCTTCCAGGGTCGAGCCTTCCACAATTATATGGATTGTCACCAAATGAGCCCTTGACCTTAAACGGCAAGAATTTATGAAGGAGATTAGGGAATTGTCTTAGTATGAGAGTCTGTCTTGACATCATAGGATGTCACCTGAGCGCTTTCACATAATGAAAAGGCAACAATCCCAAAACTAATTAAAGGAATTGGCTTTTACCCCCATGCAAGTAAAGAAATAAAGGTCCTCAACAAAGGAACTTGAGCTCCTCAACCTCCACAGGACACCTAGCCTCCCTATAAGTCTTAAAAACCTTAACAATAAACATTATCATATACTTTCTCTAACAAATTTATAGTTAATTTTACCTCTTTTCATAGTTACAATAATTAGTATTGTAACCCAAGATAGTGCATACAAATGGGAAATTGGAGAAATGAAAGTGCTACGTCATCGCCTCTCTCCAGACATTTCAAATAGTCAAGCCATCCCAAAGACAACTCACGACCTCCATTCCTACTTCTCTGGGCACTCACAGATTTTGGTACATGTTTTCATAGTGAAACCTGAGATATGAGGATTATAACCTTATTAAACTAATAATTTTTCAAATCAGAGTTGCAAAGCGGGATTACCCTGCCTTCCATTTTGATTAGCACTATCAAAACCTTTACTACAGCTTTATCAGTTTATTTGTGGCCTTGTGAGCAGATGGTCTGTTTGGTGGGACTGGAAAGGCGTTCCAACAACAGGGATAGTAGAGCCAGTACAAAATTAAATTAAATGGGGTAGAGATGCGCATGCCTGTTGGAAAAAGACTTGCCATTCCCTCTTCTAAGTTGTAAGGCCAGTAAGTGATTATCAGACTAAAATTAGCTCTGATTAGTTTATTGAATTAGATTCAACTTCCCAGCCTTAGAGACTCAAACCGAGTTCTTATTGTATAGGGTGATGGGGTTATGACAACCTACGTGCAAGAGGTAATTTCTGACTTTCACCACTTCCCTGCACATACCCTCTATCTTGTCACCCAATTATTTTGTTGTAGTAAGAATCAGGAGGGGATAAACCTTAAAAGGGTAGGATGTGACCTACCACTCATCCAGCACATGAGATAATCGCCCTTGGTGATAAGGGAGGCAGCTGATTTCTTAAGCTACTTCTTGGTTCTGTGTGATAACTCCTCCTTTTTCAGGCGTAGAAATGCTCCCCAGGACTTATAAAATCCACCCATTTTGAACAGGAGGTACTCCTTAACCAGGAAATTGGGCCAGCGCGTAGTTTTTAAGAGCCTTTGGTAGCTTTTATGGCCAGAATAGCCACAGTCTTCAGAAGAGGATGAGCGACTGTGGGGTAGATGTGCGGAATTCCTTCACCAAATCCTTGTAGTTAATGCAATCTTTGGCACTTATTCATTTATTTTCATATAAAAAACTTCTGACAGGAAAAAAAGTACTTAACTGAGCGGCGGGATTGTCAAGAAGCTTAAATGGCTTCCACATCAGCCTCCTGGGATTTCTCTACAAATAATTCCTCTAGTGTTGATTGGGGTTCACCCTATAAAATTAGGACATCTCTGATGCATGGAAAATTTTTTGCTACTTCCAATATGGGGAAAGCGTCTTGTGGAAAGCCCATTATCCAATTTTTTTTCTGCCACATGAGATCCTAAAAACATACTTGCAAGGTTTCTTCAAAGGTCTTTCATCATCAAGTGGTTTAAATCCAACATAACTGAGGAGCCCTCCTTGAACTCAGGTGCAGGAAGACTCTTGCAAAATACAAACTTCTTGTATTCAGTGATAGCCTTAGTTAAATGCTCAAAAATCAGGTTTTTAAATATCATAGATTTGCTGCAGGCGTTTTTAAGCATCAGGCACCTCTGATCTGAGACGAGGGCCCACTATGGAAAAGGGTTATGCCCCAGATTTTCTTCATAAGCGAGAAACCTATGGAAGATTGATTTGAATCTATATAAGCAAAGTTCGCCAAGGGGTAAACCGCCCAAGTGTCCTAAGTACCAGAGGCATAGCAGCGAAGATACTTCTCCAGGATCTGGTAGACCCTTTTCATCTTCCCATCAGACTGTGGATGGTATGCAGTAGAGCGGCATGACTTAGTCTAAAGAATGGCTATAAGAGCACTCCAGAAACGGGTTTATACTGGGGACCCCAATCACTCACCATTTCCAGGGTTAGATTAAATATAGCAAACAAATGAATTACAAATAACATATATGTCCCCTTAAAGAGATTAATTCTGAACAAAAGATGTAGAAAAAAACTTTTTAAACTATTCTACCACATCCATTATGTCATCAAACCCTATGGAATTAGGGAGTTTTCAATAGATTCAACAAACACCAAAGTCTCGCCCTTATGCCTGTTATAATGGAGTAGCAGAAGATTTACCCTTAATGTCTTATTTCACCTAGACACAATTTACTCAATTCACAATCCAATTGGGAATATCAGTAGAGATACCCAGCCAATTTAATGACTGTTTTACAAAAAACATTTCTTTTACCCAGTAGACCCACCACTAGAGAATCATGGTGTCCGCGGATTACTTCATGAAGCTGGGGGGATACCCACAATCTATTTTTGTAATAAAATCATTCCCTCCTTCAGAGTATAATGGGTACATATGTGGTACAAGTTACCAGTTGGACAAACAATTACAACTCCTTCAAGCAGGATGGTTAACCTTCAAAACACTCGAAACCAATAGAAAAGCAGAGAACAATCTGCCACAGAAATAACAGGAGGAGCAATGGTTAAGATCTGGGAAGAAGGGATGACCATGGTCAGTTATTGCGCCCCCTAAGTGATAGGACTCAAGGAGAAATTGCGGCTCAACGTATCTGATAAAACATTGAGAACACTTGTCACAAACTTTTAATTCAAGTTGATGATATAGAGGTCACGTTAGGTCTAAGTCTGATAATGGACAAACTTACATGGCTTTATAAAATTCAAGAGGTTTGGTGATCTGTTTTAACAACTACTTCATGTAACGCTCCCTGGAGCAAGTAAAGCCATTGGGTGAGTGACCATGACAATGCAGCAAGCTTCTTATTATAGAATAATAATGATTAAGATATCAAGGAGAAAATGTAAAAATGTAAGAAAACAGGTGCTTTTTCCCTTCATGACTTGGAGTAACATAGCCCTAACTTCGCCACCAAGGCATTCCACAACACAATTAAGGGCTAGGAGGGATCTGATTCTTGAGGATAGAATGTGACATAAAAATCCCCTTAATGGTATCAAACGATTATCTGCAGACTTCTGTCCACTTAATGTAAAAGATATTCCATCAAGGGGTGAAGGGGTGCCGCCAACTGGGATAAAGCAGGCAAAGTTTTCTTAAGGAAGATATTTATGACTAAGAAGATGCAAAGATATTTCTATTTTGTGGGGTGGGCAACAAGAGGATGGCCTCAAGCTTACAGGGGGAACGTCAATCAATCTTTCATTCCCATGTTGCTCAATAATGTGACTTCTCAAAAACTCACACTATAAGGGTTTCATTTACAATTCTAATTTTGCAAGGCTGAAAAACAGCCTCAAGCTTCTTTTCATGTTGCTCATAATTAGGTGAGATGTACCAAAGTTTGGTAAATATAATCACTGCATAGGTAAAGCTTAGATTTTCCAGGACTTCATCAATCATGCATTGGAACGTGTGAAATGCATTTTTTGCCCGAATGAAATTTACCTAAAACTGTTAACTCCTCCTTTTTATGCGGATTGCCATGATCCACTACTAACCTTATACAACCCTGATTTGATTATAAGCATCAACAAGGTCAAGTTTAGAAAAAAACCCAGGACTTTACAAATTCTTGGCTAATTGTAAGCTCCAAAGGCAGAGTGTAGGGGTTGTGTATCAAATTGTTATTCAAATGACCATAGTTTACGCATAGGCATAGGATTCCACCAGCTTTTGGGCGAAGATATAGAAGATGTAATATGCGATACTTTTGGAATATCCACCACTTCTAAATCATATCCCCTGACAAGACCTCTAAGGCATTATCACCTTTTTTGGTATATAAATATAATGGAAAGAGTATAACTATCAAATCCTTCATCAAGGGGAAAGCCAAATTCAATCAATGTGAGGGATTTATGATTGGATTTTATCATATTAAAAAAGACTTTATAAGGTAACAACTCTGAATAGAAGCTGGGTGGGAGCTCAGTGGGAGGAGTGTTACAATGATGGAGCTCAAGGCTCTCATTTTAAGAAATCTATCAATGAGAGGTAAATCGCCACATAGGCGCACTTTATAAAAGGACATGATGTTGGCATACAGGTTTATGCTAACTTTTTGACAATGCCACCACCCCTCCTCTAGGATACCTGGAAGTGATATTCTGGCTCCACGGTGAACTGGTCGCAAAAGCAGAACTGATGCAACAAAAATGAAATAGGTCGTCTCACTTTATAAAAAGTCATAGGAGCTTAAGAAGCACTCAAGACAGATAATTCTTTTCAAGATTCAGGTCCAGATCGTAAGCAACTTCTAAGCTCACAAAATTACCAGCTGTTCCTGTATCCAAAAGGTAATCAATGGACACCATATGTGATCTAAACTAAATTTAAACATGCAATAAAAAGTGAGCAAGATCCTATCTGTTTGCAACTTCACAGGACACAATTGGTAGGGTTGGGTTAATCATTAAAGTATTAAATAAACTAATTTCAGGGAGACGAATGGTTCTTTCAGATGACTGGGCTACTGTTAGAATCAACCAGATTTTTCTTTTTCCACCATATTCTGATAATAGTGCATTATTTTGATTGGGCAAAAATGATAATTTTATTAAATAATCTTAATGAGTTTTAGGATTGTAATTAGGAAGCATCAACTTAGCTACAGTCAAGCATATCTATTTGACTACTAGGGCTTTAAGAAGGAAGCTATGCATTAGCAATTATCTCAATAAAAGGGATTAATATCGATAGTTGTGACCATATTTATAAGAGGTACTGGTCCAAATTGCCAATAACTTTAGTTTCAATCTTGTGGGCGCAATTTCCACAGCTATGGAATCATAATGATGTAAGATCTGAACGATAGCATGTCAAATGCTGCAGGTTGATGAATAAAATTATGGTTTATCTCCGCAACTAATTCATGATTTCTTATAGGGGGATAATAGATTAAAAATTGTCAAATATAAGTAAAATTAATATCCCTATAAAACATCTTGTTCTTGGCTTAATAGATTTTACTAGTTTTATTTTAGCTTTTTATAGGCAAAGATTGCCTAGGTCATTGAAGTAAAAAAGGTAACAATTTACCTGAACCTTTATTGGCTCAGATTACGCTTCCAACATCAAACAGGAACCATATTTAGTTGTGTTAGAACCCCACAACCTATGCAGCTGCCGCTTTAAAACAAGTTGGACTTAATACTGGGCTTCTGAGCAAAGTTATCTTCAATAAGAAACCAACATCTTAAGTGATAACCTATCTAGTGAAATGGGAAACAGTCAATATGAGGAAAATAAGTGCAAAATCCCTCATAATAGTGGAATAAAAGTAATTTTGGGATGTAGTATGCTGGAAACATTGAGTCAATAAATTAACATATTAACCATAACAAAAATGATAAAGAAATATCATGAAATTGCCTTTTCTTGTCAGCAATATGAAAACTCTGAATCAAGCTGAAAAAAATGAAGCTTGGGCTAAACTATCAGGACTTGTTGCCCAGGTTTTCCTCTGTCACTATTCAGTAAGGGGAGATCTTAAAGGATGATTCAATTCTATGGAAATTATTATGACTAAACAGAAAAACATAATCAAATAGCAAGTTTAAGTCAGAAAGTTAGCTTTTCTTTCCCGTTACTATCACTATTAGTAACACGATTCTCCACAAATTATCTAAATTTGACAATCAACCAGGAAAATGAGCAGATTCGTATGCACTAACACCAGCTGGGAAAAATTGGCCAGCGCAAAAGGCCTTAAACCCACCCAACCCATCAGAGAAAAAAGCCCCAACAGCACAGTAGGACAACCTCCCCCAAAAAGGGTGAGCATAGCATTGCACCCGGAGTTTACAATTTCTACAAAAAATGGGCGCTTTCATAAAAATTTAACATTCCCAACCCTTGTCCTTTCTTGAGCACGGCCTTAGAATTATGGTCAGTGATACCTCCCTCGAGTCATGATAAAAATGGGGGAGGCCTTCTCTGCAATTTTCCCAAACACTGTCTTGGTAAATTATATAAAATTTTCATAGAGGATGGATGGATGTTGGGTTCATGACCATGGAGGAAGCAGCAGACGCAGCAAAAACCAAATTTTCTGTAAAAATTAATAGCAAAGATTGCATTATCCACATGGTGCATACACGATGGAATGAGGCAAATGACATGTTCATCATTTTTGACTGACTCCCAAGCACTGTGCACCATGATATCCTCAAGGACAAACTCCACATGGTCCTAGAAAGTTACAGCGAAATTAAACAATTTGAATTTAAAAAATCCCCCTCTTGCCCCACCTATGCATAGGGAAGGCAATAGCCATTATTGAGCCCGACCAGGACGTGGTAGAAGATATCACCCTCATTACATGCACGGTGACCATCAATCTCCCTGATGGCAGCATATCTCGCCCCTTCTGCATCACACCAGAACACACTCCACCCATCTGCGGCTTCTGCTCAGCTCTAGGTCACAAAGACCACGCGTGCCCCATCAAATGCAGGGTAGAAGTACCGGAATTTTGTGAGGATGATATGGATGAAATGAGCCTAACCTTTTATAAAATGAAGGACGCCGCTTACGCCTTCCACTGGGGCAAAAGAGCCAAAATTACTTTAGTTGAACCCATTTCATGCAAGGATCGCCGTCACGCACAGGCTTCCCACAATCAGGCTGCGAGTTCTTCCAAAACCCAAGCCCACACCATTAATTCCCCCGGATCAGATCCAGTCAGATGCCATGGCAGCGTGGCAAAATAACCTATCTGATCCCCCATATAAAACTCAACAAAATCAGAGCAAATTTTTCTACCACAACCAATCAGACGCCTCCAATTACACTGAAGCAGAACCACCATGCACCACTGTGGATCCTCCTAACCAATCACACGTGACCAGTGACAACGTGGTCCATGAGTACAATATGGAAAATCATCCCAGCCAATCAAAAAGTGACAATGCTCCCACACAAAACCCAGTTGCCCTGAGACCTAGCTTCTACACATATAGCCCACAGGTAAGTAGCATAAAATTTTACGCTGATGGGGCACAACATAATCAACGCCAGAGCCAAGCTCCACGGAGTAATCCAAGCCCAAAGAAACCAAACAAACGGATGCTATGACCACTGAGCAACATGCTGGAACCATCCTGTCTGATCGGCCCTAAACTTGTAGTATGAACCATGCTGCTAAGGAACAGGGTGACCCCAGTGGGTCTCCCCAACGTTCCTAATGTGCAGATTACTGCAATCACCATAGGGACGCTCAACAATGCAGGAGCCAAAGCCCCCATGTCCCAGACCAAAAAAATGGTTTTCCTGCACAATATCCATGTGGACATCTTGGCCGTCCAAGAACCCCACTTTCCACCTGGGGAGGAGGAGTCATGGTCAACCATGCTCCTCCTGGCTAAATCCTTTTTGGATGCACCACTGTGGGGTGGTAATTTGATCCAACCGCAATCCCCCAGTTAATATCTGAAGCACATCCTCCCTCCTGGAGGAATGGCTAATTCTAACAGATTTTGAGTGGAATGGAGAAAATTTTGCCATGACATGCGTTTATGCCGCATTTGACCCAAACGACCACCCAAATTCTTTTTCTGATACCCCTTGATCTCCTTCACTGAGCATACACACACACACACACACACACACACACACACACACACACACACACACACACACACACACACACACACACACACACACACACACACACACACACACACACACACACACACACACACACACACACACACACACACATACACACACACACACACACACACACACACACACACACACACACACACAACACTTTTCGTGGGAGATTTCAATTGCTGGCTTAATCCCATAACTGACCGCTGGCCTAAAACAAAGGCCATACCCCGCGGCCACACAGAACCTCGCATACTAAAAGCAATGCTGGGCCTGTATGACACCTTCCCCAAACAGGCCACCACGCTGGCCAACATGATGAGGCCCCACTACAATAACAACCAACTGGTCTCAATGCCCCAGACTTATCTGATGCTCGCCCCTGTAGAATTCCATCACTGTGTATCAAATTTTACAACAACAATTATCCCCCTCTCCGACCAACAAATGGTTTTAATACAACTATCATCCGCAGCAAAATACCAAAAGCCACCGACCTGGCACAAAGTTTACCCAAGCACTATCCACCTTCCAGAGTCCAAATTTTGGATTGAGAAGGTGATAACAACACAGACAAAAAAATGACCACTAACAGGGAACCCTATTGCCGAAAGGGATATTTTCAAGAATAGAGTACCAAGAAAGCCTGTCACTTGAACTCCAGAAAGCTGACTGCGACGTCCACGACAATCAACATGGCTATCAGACAGCTCCAACACTTGGAAAATAACACACCCCGCGAGGGATACAGCCCTCAATGAGGACGCCTGTGGGTCCAAACATCTGCACAAGTCAACTCCCTCTTTAGAAAACACTATCACTATGTTAAAGTATGGCACAAATCAAAATACATTTTATCCAGAAAAACCCACATAGCTCATTTCTTATGCCGCTTTAAACCATTCTCAATCTTGGCAACCTGCACACAGGTCCGTTGAGCAGATGATACACTGGCGTCCACAACCTCTGATATATTGTCCAAATTACACCGGTTTTACATTGACCTGTACACAGCAGATTTTGCGGCACCTATCAAAATAAAAATCTTCTATCATCTGCTAATATTGACAATATAGCTGATAAACCAGACCCTGCCAAACCCATCACTATAGAGGAACTATGGGAGGTAATGAAATCAACTCCGCGCCACAAGTGCCCTGTGCCTGATGGCCTCCCATATGATTTTTACAAAAAGTATTTTGATTACATCTCCCCAGTACTACTAGCAACAATGAACAAGTGCCTAGAGGACACAGCCCTTCTACCTGGCGGCCAAGATGCATATGTGGCCACAATATTCAAAAAAGGAGACCAGGTAGACCTAAGCAATTGGCATCCAATTGCTCTCACCAACACTGATACTAAATTACTAACAAAAATCTTAGCTAAGCGTCTGGGATGCATTGCACAGACAGCCCTCTCCCCTATCAGTAAGGCTTTATACCCAATCACTCGATTTGGGATAACATTCACACCATAGCCAACATCTGCCAAGCTAACCCCTCTGGCGCCCTTGCTTTCCTGGACCAAAAGAAAGCATATGACCGAGTGCACTGGGACTACTTGGAACAATGTCTAAAGGCCTTTAACCTCCCATCCCGCTTTATAAACTGGGCGCTCCTCCTAACACGCTCAGCCAGGTTTGCAATAAGAGGACCAGGTTTCCTAACTGACACCATCACCCCACAAAGGGGCCTCAAACAAGGCGACCCGCTTAGCCCCCTACTATAACATTTCAGCCTTGACCCTCTACTCCGCATAGTAAACTTTAAGCTCTCTAAAATTAGGTTGAAGGGACAACTAACAACCAAGATTCTCGCCTTTGCTGATGACTGTGTAGTCGGTGTGTCAGGCAATAGGGATGCCAGAGCAATTGAGCGCATTATCCACCAATATGAATCAGTGAGTAACGCCAAGCTGAACAAACATAAAACAGAGGTAATTGTAATGGGCAAAAAAGCTCAAATTGGACCCCCCTCCCACAACTGACCAAACTAACCCACCGCACATCCTACCACAAGACAAAGACCTACTCCAATAAAACCACTGTGATTACCCTTCGCACCCCACCCCGCCACCAACCCAGTCCTTCATCTGGGAATATGGCTTAAGGCTGGTGGATATGCACTTGATACCATCGAAAACGAAATATTGGACAACATCACAAAAAGAATGACAAGCATGTGGAGGAGTAAAGCTAGTTTATCTGGAAGGGTTGTGTTAGCCAACTCCCTGATCTTGTCAAATTTATGGTTTGCTGCTCACGCAGTTCCTTTCTCCACCAACTTTACCAACGCAGTCTACAAGCTCCTGCAGAACTGGCTTTGGTCTGGATACCGCGCACCAGTCAGGCTGGAGACCATGTATGGCCCACAGAAGAAAGGCGGGATGGGGCTGCTCAACTTCACGGAACAAGCAACACAAATCTTTGGATCATGGATAGCTATGAAAACGTCGCCCAACCCGCTTTCCCCCACTGTGCCAAGGCAGCTCAAAACAACTTTGCAAAGGCACTATATCTGAGGTGCTTGTCCAACCCCACAACACTGATGAAGTACCTAACAACACACCCAACAGCCACAGGACCTCACAACACCAACCGCTACTTCAAACGCGTCCTGTACACCCTTAGACAAGGGGGTTGGAGTTTCTCCTATTCACAACAGTCCAATGATACTAACCCGCCAATAGAGTATATGCGACTCCACAGAGGACAAACTGTTTCCAGCGCACCCGCCCCACTACCACCTTTCCCTCTATCCCGGATTGACTATCTAGATTCCCAAGACATCCCATATGACTTGAGCACCCAAAGGAAGGTGTGGGACCTCATCACTTGCCCCCTCTTATCCCCACAAGTGAGCTCCACAGTGTGGCGCTACATGCGTCATACGTTTAGAACAGCCAAACGCACCTTCTCAATGTTCAAGTCATGCGCCATCTGCGGCAGACACAACACGCTGGCCCACCGCCTGGAAGAGTGCCCGCCGTCCAAGACTATCTGGGCCATTGTGATGTACTTATTCCAGAAATCACCAACAGCAGAATTCCGACTATCCCGCGATATCCTAGCACTCAACACAATCTCACTTATCCCCCAGACGCTAAGGGCTTTAATTGAGAATATTGCAATATGGTTCATTCACACAATTGCCCTTGATGCCTTCAACGGGATCTTCCACAACATTAACATAGCTATTGTCAGGTTACACAGCCACTTGGCCGACCATTTTTAAGCCTGCATATTCGGATCACTAAAGCACAAATGGAAGAAACAGATGGGTAACTGGCTCCCATTCTGATTCCTTCGATGTGACACTGAAAACCTCACAATCTCTATAGGCGGTAACCCTACTAGCCCTTGAGCTGTCAAGTCTCTCAAGGTCATAGTCACCCACAACCCGTGGCTACTAGCCACACCCAAGTGTACCATGTCCCATCCTGCCTTTCTGGTTCCAATACTTAATGTGCTCCCCCTCTTTACTTTCCTTTCCCACATATCGGATGTGTCAGTCCCCTGGTCAGCCATCCTCAAATAAATAAAAAGTCAGAAAGTTAGTGGACTTCTCAGGAAAAGATACTGAAAAACTTTATTAACTAACTAAAGAGTTAGATGAGATGCACCGGAAAATTAAAAGGTGAAAGCCTGGAAGCTGAACGTAAGAAGTGGTAGAAGACCATTATCAATAGTCTAACAAAGGTGGAAGGAATTCCTTGTCATATTCAAAGGAATCTAGAATGCATATATAAACTGTACAAAGATGGTCCTCCTTCAATGATAATAGCCCTCTTGAATTCAGCTATAGAATACTGCAAAATAATCCATAAAGCTTGGCTTCTTATCCATTATAGCGTCCAACGTCCTTGGCTAAAGTTTATAGCTAGAGGGAAGACCAACAATAATCCCTTCAAGGACTTAGATTTTCTGACAACTCCAAAAGGTGTGGAGTTCAATATAGTGTTCGTGCGTTTTTAGGATCTTTGAGATGATCATGTTAAGATGTAGAGACCGCCAAAAGGTGAATATCATGATCAAATATCTTGACACTAAAAATCAAAATATAATGTAATACCCAGAGTAGCTGTTAGTGTGTGGACTTATACAAAGGCAAAGAATTACATTATGGGAGAGTTTGGCACCCTGAACATGTCGCCAACTGAGAAAAATGAATTCTTGTGCATAAAGCTCAAAAAGGATGAGACCATTGGTACCTTTGATTACTGGTTCTATCAGGAAGCTCAGATAGTTGCTATGGGCAATAGAGTTGACCAATTTTGATGCTTAGATTGCAATGGAATTAAGACTTTAGCCCTATATGGATCTGTATCAGGCCATGATATCAACATTGAGTTCAGATATGAAAGTCTACACATATGGTAGAGCTCTTAATGATTTGTTGGACCAAATTTGTGCCACTTGTCAGGATCATGGGGGGCGATACCATGTATCCCTTAATTGTTTATGGCCAAGTGACCTGAAGCCCGAGAGTGATGGATGAATAACTTTTGCTTTTTCTTGGTTTAAGAAGTCTTTAAACCAGCTTCTAAGGCTGGCGAGAGGAAAATCCATAAAATAGAATTTTGTCTTAAAATTTCTAAAAGGAGAGAAAAAGTATATTTTATTAGCTTAGTAAAGTAATAAAAGGGAAATTGGGGAGATGTCATGGATAAAATCTAAACAGCCAAGCTTAGATCTATTAAACTAACCAAATAAGGGATTTGGCGGCAGCCTAATTATCTCTGTTGAATATGCTGCGCTCATCATATGGATCAAGCTTGAAACTCAAGATTAGGTATTTTTAAGGGGCATTAGTCAACCGTTTAAGTTGGGGTTGATTTTGGCTTTGATAGTTGTTGAATTTCATCAGGGATTATCCCCAACAAGAGGTTGGGCTATATGGTCAGATCAGGGTTGATTAACGTCAACTGACACATCTGAATCTACCATTTGGGTAGGAATCCCGACACCCTTAATAATAGCTACCAGAATGATAATACATGCAGTACAATTTATGTGAGGAAGTTCCCTAATAACAGATTTGTAACTTAAATTGGAGCCAAATATAATTTGGGTGAGAAACTAAAACTTGACAATGTAGGAAATTAGATCAACTATTTCAAATGCAGCAAAAAAGGCCATTTTCAAAATGGTGCAGAACTAGGACGTCCAGAATCGACGTGATTGTACCCTGTGCAAATAAAATGTCCAATGTGGTAAAAGACCAAGAGAAATAGACCAGAAACAGTCTCCTTCTGCCCATGCTCAGTTTTCATCTAATTTAGAAGAATAACCAAACTGAGCACAAATTTTATAGATGATAAGATACATTGATTACTTGTTCAAAATCAAAGATAGCTGAGCCTGGAATGATTTTAAAGGTGCGAGGATACACGTGCAGCAGCCCCAAGACAAGCAAACAAATATGAAGCACAATACCAGTGCCTTATTTGATGTCAACATGTCTATTATAATGACCACCATTAAAAACCCCCAAATATAACTGATTTCTTTTTCAATCCTTTGACACAGTTGCTGATGCCGATATTTTCAAGCAAACAGTAATTGAAAAATATTCTGATTGCACTTATGTAATACTTAGGGAAACTTAGTAAAATGATTTCACAATCTTTGACAGTGAAGCACCAACTAAAATTATCTCTACAAAATCAGTGAAAAAATTAAGGCTTACACCTGATGTGTATATTATAAGGTATTAAAGTGGTGGGCCTACAAACGACACTTCTCAGGGAGAATATAGTGCCTTGCCTCTATGTTCTGGATTACTCATTGTCACAGCGACACCAATAGTCTTACCATATCATAATTATGAGATATTAATTGGCATTGACTTCATTTAACAGTATGAGGTTTAATGTAATTATCAAAAATATTCTCAAAATTCCGTGTAAAAATTTTCTAATGTTCTATAACCTGAAAGTGGGATCCACCCCTGAGTAAGAGAAACAATTATTATCTTTTGGTAAATGCAGATGGAAGCTCTCTTTCCGCGCGGCATATCTTTCTGAGCAAAATTACACAAATTTATAAAACAAATTGAATTTGCCCGTTATAGTTTCACTCTGATGTCCTTGGATTCTCCGCCAACTGCTCCAGTGTGGGGCAGTGGCGAAACTCCCCCACCATTTTCCATCTGGCAGGAAAACGCGCTAGGACTGGTTCACCCAGTTATTCCAAGCCTATGGGACAATTCGTTCCACCCAAGGACCTAGACGCCCATCTTGCCATACCCAAGCGTAACCTCACTGCCCCCTAGTGCTCCCTCAGAGCAACATGCACTATGGCCTATGGGTCGAATATGGGAAACTATTCCCATGCCATAACCAAGCCATTATTGAAATTAGCACAGGTGGTGATGACACCCGCCGGTTTAATTGATTTCCACCTCTACAAGGGGTATTTTGACCTTGGTTTCACCTGCGAAGCCAACGCTGACACTGCAGCAACTGTGCCCCTGGTATTCCAGGGCACCCCTCTCCCCACACCTCAGACTTTGTTCCCAGCGGACACCAGCTTGGTGGTTCAGTTTGCTGGCTTGCCCACCCACTTCCCCCTGAAGTCCTCCACCAGGAGCTGATGGACGGTTTGGCAGCCTAAGGCTCCAACCCCATCTTACAATTTGTGGTCCCAAATGGGGCCACACAACTCTCTGGGCCTCGGGCATATACCACAATCAGCCCTGAATTTAATAAAATCGCGGTGTAAATTCTGCCATGCACTGTTATTCCCTCAGTGCCTGACCATCCGTTTTGGGCCCACATCAAGGGCAGGCGGACAATCTGTCCATCATGTTTCGAGTTAGACCACTCAAAATGCAAGTGCCCCTCCTCAACCACTTCTGGCAGATCGGATGACTCATCCACTGAACTCCAATCTGCTGCCCACCCTGTACAATTTCCGGTATGGGGCACAATCCTATCTCCCCCACCCCCAAAGCCTGTTGCTGAAGCTGCACTTGCAGCGAAACCAGTCAGCCTCTTCCTCACTCCAATGCCATAATTAATTCCAACAATCAAGCATCAGATTGGATCCCAGTTTTATCCAATGCTTCCTCAAATGATGCAACCAAAACTCAACTATACACTGATCCCCCAATCCAATTCAACCAAAAACCCATGTGAATTATTGGCTGAAATTGATGAATCAGGTAAGTTCATTAAAGAGCCATCTCTGCAAATTGACCAGTTCATTAATGCAGAATGTGATGCCAGATACCCCCATTGAATTTATACCCCACAGCCAAACACCAAATAATTCCACAGTGATCACCAGCTTGTTGTTAAAGCAGCTGCAACACCAGATTGTCGTCCCCTGTGTAAAGCTGTCACTAAATCAGTAGTGATGCTCACAGGAGAAATTCGACCTACTGTTATCCCTGCAACCTTAACTCCAAAAAGTAAAATCACGGTGAACCAGCTATACAAAAACGCAAATGATGCTATCCAGAACGTGGCAACTATAGCACGGAATCCAAAAGCAAAAATAACCCAAACAATAATTTCCACATTCGCTAAACTCCCAGACCCTAATCAAAGCTGAAAAGGCTTTAACTTGATATAACAGTGCCATTTATCTAGCAGGCAATTTCCATGAAATTCCAATTGTCAGTGATAGTAAACCCCATGCCGCAGATGCCCTAACGCCATTACTGTCAGCTGTGACATGCACTCTACTATGGTAGGAAGAAGCTGCTGCCAAAGAGGCTGCCTAAGATGAGCCCCCAACCCCCCTCCCCTTCCGCCATGGAGGGATAAGAAGTTTACGCTGCCCACCTGGTTAGTTCTTTTTAATTCGCTTCATTAAATCCGCTCATTAGGGCGTTTTGTTTGAATCAAGTAGTTATGTTAGTTTTAGCTAGTTTTAGTTTTGGTAATGTAAGTCCCCTGGTCAGCTTGCCTCAAATAAATACAAATAAATACAAATATATGCAGATGGAATCACCCCAGTAAATTATCATCAGGCCGGTCAACAATCTAGAAAACCACATAGTAAAATTGAAGAACGTTAGGGAATTCCCTTAAGGCTTGAATACCAATGGTTGTTAATTCAAAAGAGCAGCGTATCATAGAGACCAGCCTTACTTTAAAAAACCCAAGTATTTAAATTACAAAGTTTACGCACTATAATGCAGAAAGATAAAACTGAACCCACATGTTGCACCTGGGATTATAATCCATGGTCATAGTGAAATTCAGTTACTGTTAGCCAACCTATTGGATTGGCCAATGCAGATAAAAGAGAATTAAATAGTGGTCTACGCTCACTTAATTCCTACTGAGGATTTTTACCCTTCCTTGAATTTGACCAGCTTAGTGAGATGGGATTACCAGGTGACTCAAGCTCCAAGGCAATTCTTGCCATATTTGATTAAAAACTGATGATGATCTCAGAGGAGCAAAAGGATTAAGTTAAAATTGTATAACATTAATCTGTGTTTACACAAGACAGTTATGACCTCGGTTACACCAATGGTATAGTTTATAAAGTCAATGTTGGGGATTAATTGCCTATTTTTATGTGACCAATAAGATGTTCAAAAAAATTAGGCCATAGTTGCTGATAAAGATGCCAAACTAATCACCCATGTGGTACTGGTTCCATTTTTAAGCCATTGTGCATGTCCAGTATTGATTGTGAAATTAGTAATCTTATTATTTTGGCATAGAAAACCGTCAGTTGATTATTCTAAAAAACTTAGACCTGCTATTGTGAAAAGATGATGCTCTAGATTGCCTAGTAGGGGCTCAATTCTTTTCGCAATGGATTTTATATGTGTACTGACAAATTGACCTACCTAAGGAAGATTATAAAGAGCTTCAATAAATTCTGAATGAGAACTATATCAACATTCATGGATGCCACAACATTTAAGCAATGCGCCAGTGACAGATCCAATGAGCAATATATGTCATGTATTTTAAATTTTATAACTAAATTTATTGCGGGGAAGGCTGATCATGGGATGGACACTTCCGAATATGACTCAGGAAAGACAAACTTAGTACCAGGGGAGGCACCCCAGAGAAGCAATGCTACCTCTTGTTGCCAGCGGGAACGCCACTTATGGGGAGGGGGAGGGAACATGTGAAGGGGCCGTAGCCACTATTGAGCACATGTGGAGGAAGGGGTCTGATTTGATGAACCAGACTGGGAACCAGGAGGAGACCAGCTGTTGGTGACGCGGTGGGAGGTATCCAAACATCCACTCTTGAAAGTAATCCATCAAATGAGACCGGAATCTGTGGACAGCTTCTGGGAGGGTGGGGATGGAGCCAGCGATGGCATCCAAGACAATCGTGTGGATAGTCCACATGGCGATTGCAACCACCAGAGCACGAAGGGAGGGTGGGAGGGGGGAGGCCATTGATGAAGCAAACATATCTCTTGACAGACTGAAGGGATGTGTTTGATCCTGGCCCAGCAGACGTTGAACTTCGCGCCATATCACTTTAGAGGTGGGGCACTTCTCCAGGAGGTGGAACAGCGTTCCATACTGGCCACACACGACACAGGATGAGTGTAAAGCATTAGAGCGCTCAGCTGTATGATACACCCGCCTCAGGCAGCGCCACACATGGGAGCGGACTTGAGGCTGCAACAGAGGATGGTGTGCGTATTTCCAGATAGTCTTTTTGGTCTCGATGGAATAAGGGATGTCCATCATGTCCAGGTAGTCCACCCTAGATAGGACATGGGGTCGAATGGGGATCACGCCATCATGGATGGGTAGCCCCTGTACCTCTTGCGTGAACTGAGGAGAGGGGCGGCCTCTTTGGGTTGTATGTCCGCTAATATGAATTCTCCACTCTGCGCTTTGCATGGAGAGTAGGATTCTTTTGTAGTGGGTTTTAGTCCCGTGAGGACCTGGGGCCAATGTGTGTGATGCGAGGTATTTCATCAGGGAGTGGGGGTTTGATGGATTGTTGAGCTCCAAGGCTCGGGAGAAGTTGGAGCAGGCCGCGCGGGACCAGTGTTGGGATGGGAGTGTAGGAGCAGTGACGGCCGCGATCCAGGTGCCCAGGATCTTGGCAGCATGGGCTTTGAAGTCAAGTAGGCCCATGCCACCATGATGATGAGGGCCAAACATGACCTCTAGCCGTACTGGTGGAGGGTGGCCTGACCAAAGCCATCCTTGCAGCAAAGCATACAGGAATTTAATGAAGCTTGGGGAGAAGGGGATGGCGTGGGCTCCGAACCAGACTTTGGATAGGAGCATAGAGTTGGCAAGAACAACCCTGCCAGTGAGGGTAGTAGGGTGGGCTCTGAGAGAGGCGATTCGCTTCATCACGTTGTCCAGTATACGGCACTCCATTACTGCTGACGCATATCCGCCTGCCCCCATCTACACGCCCAGATGGCGCACCGGTCCTATGGTAGGACGTGGCATGAAGTGGAGCACCAGTGGAGCGGTGTGTGTTGAGTTAGTAAGGCGTGGACATGGGCGAGCAGATGGGCTGGGTTGGGAACTAATTGCTGGGGCCCAGCAGTTCTGAAACCAACCAAGGAGGATGATTTCAGTTTTGGAGGCGTTCAGTGCCGCGTTGCTTACCCGGGAATATTCCTGAATGAGGGCTTCAAACGTGCATGCATCTTTGTTATTAGACACCCCCACCACGCAATCATCTGCAAATGCCATCATCTTCACTGGGGTTTGGCCTGGCACATGAACCCCAGTGAGTTGGAGATTAGTATTCCGCCAAGTTTGGTACTTAGGTTCGAGTGTGGCCAATCAGTGGCCCCAAATTAGTAGAGAGATCACCGGCAACTAATAGCTGAGGATGATCCAATCAAGTCAGCAGAATCAGTGATTGACGCCAATGGCCATTTGTGGTCCATTGTGGGATTTCCAGCAAAACCAATGTTTCACTTAATATGAATTCGCTGCCTGATTATTTAAGGTCAGTGGATCTGACAATTATGAGCTCGAGGTGGCCAAAGTTGTTCCAGTGCCTCATTTATTAAGAAGTTGATGTTGAAGAGATGCCAAGATATTTTGAGTCAAAACGAGCAACTGAAGTGGTTTCTGATGCAAAAATATTAACTTGAAGGTCAAATACAAATTTGACGTTTATTTAGATTATTTTTTATATGGTTCACTGGCGATTTATGGCTGAGGATGAACCAAAACTAATTTGGAATTTGGGGAGAACGGATCAAGAGGGTCAACGCCAGGGAAGAGAATAGAGTAGAAGAGGAAGTGTAAGAAGAGAAGTGGTTGGCTGGAAGAACCAGCAGAAGAGCCAATAGGTTGGCGATGGGCGCAGTAGCCCTTTTGTAAATAGTATAAATACCTGGCGCTTCCTTCTCAATAAATATCTCCCTTTGCCTATTCTACCTTTTGTTATAAGTTTATGTTTATTTCGTTGGTTGTAGTTTAGGTTAAAGGGAATCCCTAAAATGGCAAGGGTGACATGCCAAGGGGTTAGCCAGCGCTGCTAGCCCTGACGCCTAAGGTAAAATTGCAAGGGCTGACCAGTCTTCATACTGGTTACCTGCCAACTAGTAGAGCTCAAAGTTGGATTTCCGAAATTTGGAAAGGGCTTTTTCAGCCTTGAGGCAAACTTTGGGTAGCATGGTAAAGTTGGCGATGTTATTGCTTGTAATGCGGTTCTTAAAGCAAAATTTTGTGACCATCACAAATTTTTGTACTGCCTTTTGGGCAACTTGTTGGAATCAGAGGAATTTTTTTATGAATTTGTTGCATTTGGTAAGGATTGGTGCAGGTACCCCCTTGGCAAAGACTGCGACTGATTTTGCTAAGGCCTTATGGAGGGGTGACAATCAGGGGATGCAACGTCCTCTTTGGTGAGTTGGTGGTCACTTAAGAATTCATCCAAATCTGAGCGTAGAGCATAGTGGCGAGTACGAATTGAGCCACATATTCTGAGTTTAGGTACATTTTGAGGCCTGGGGCCTCAACTGAATTGAGGATGGGATTTCCAAAATCATTGACTTCCTCCAAATAATCCCAGAAATTTTGGTTGAAGACAAAAGGTTATTCAGCAGATGGGTGGGCTGGATTGGGTGGCTGGGTGGTTTTTTTTGGATTTACTGGGGTCCATGCTAGCTCCTGATTAGTTGGAGTAGGAGTGGTAGTTTGGCATTATAAATCCTTTGGTTGAATCCGTGGCAGTTGCATCTACCATTTTGGGTGGAGGGGGAGGATTGTGTCCCATTCAAAAAGGCTTTGATGTCAGCTATGGGAACATCATGGGGTGGTTGAGCGTTTTGGCTCCATCGTGGGCTATGGTGGGGCAGCGCCGCTTTGAGTGGTCCAGGTCAAATCAAATGGGGAAGATCGTACACCCCTTATATAGTCTTGCCCAGAAAGGTGATTGGGGGCAGAGGGGACAATGGTGTGAGGGGGAATCGAAATGGCAATTTCATTTGATATAAAAAATATGGTTGCAAAGGCGTGAGGGCCCGCTAGTTGGTTGGCTCTTTTGGGAACTACAAATTGTAAAATGGGGTCAGCGCCCTATACTGACAACCCAGATATTATTTCGTTGTATAAATTTTCTGGTTGGAGGTGGGCGGGGAGTCCTGAAAATTAAACCATAAAAGTGGTGTCATCAGGCAAATGGGTACGAGTGGTTAGGATGGGGGTTTCCTGGAACACCATGGGAATGTTGGCTGCAATTGCAGCATTGGCTTCGCAAGTGAAGCTGAGGTCAAAGTACACCTTGTAGGGGCGGAAGTGATAAAACCTGCAGGCTGCATAAGCGCCTGGGCTAATTCGATTATTTGTTTATTGTTGTAAGGGAACAAGTTGCCATATTCAACCCAGAGGCTGAGTCACATCTTGCTTTGAGGGAGCACATTGGGGCTATGAGGAACCATTTGAGAATGTGTGAGGTGGAGGGCGAGATCCTTGGGGGATGTATTGACCCAAGGAATTGGGGGATGGTCAATCTGGTTCAAAAGTGTTTCCCCACTGGGTGGAAGATGCTAGGGGGTTTCACCGCTTCCCCATTTTGAAGCAGCGGGCAATCAGGCTGAGGACATTAGTGGATTGTTGTTTGTCAGCTTTCTGGAGTTGTTTATTTCTTCTTTAATTCTAAATTCGCTTGAATGTGTTGTTGAGTGGAAAGAAAAAAGGGAGGACTTGAGCTCTTCCTAATCAGAATTATGAGTACAACGGTATTCCGCTTTGGGCTGCAAGTGCTTTAAGTATCTCTTCCAGGAATCAGGTTATAATATGGATGGAGTTTGAAATAGACATCCCTGAAGGACTCTATGGGTAAATTATAGGGCCCTACCAGCAATCATGGCTAGAACCCCACGTGGTTCCTGAGCTCCTGTTACCAGGGCAGGGGAAGTGAAGGTGTTGATAGCAAACTTTCAGGAGGAGGTCATGAAGGTTCAAAGGCTCCGAGCGTTGGCTTATCTGCATTTGATTCCTATTGATGATGTCCGCCGTGTACACAACTTTGGTACTTAGTAATTCCTCAAGCTACCTGTAAAAACCCCACCCTAGCGTAATGACTGTGGTTCCACGTAAGACTCTGACTGGTCTGTCAGAGCATCAGAAGGACAGGATGATGGATCTTTTTGAGAAATACTAAAGCATTTTTACATCTAACAATCATGACTTGTGATGAGAATGTGAGATTGTGCATTGGTCGGATATGGGAGAACATCCTCCTATTTGGTCATGAACTATTCTTAACTCAAAGGTAGTGGAAGAAGTTTTATCTGAGGAATAGATAAATTGGATAAACAGGGGATGTTTGAGCTATCAAAAAGTCCCTAGGTGTCCCTGGTGCTAACTGTCAAGAAGAAAGATGGCACCAATCAATTAGTAATTGACTAACGGAAGCTTTTCAGCATCACAAAAAATACTAATACTCGCTTCTGCAAATCAATGATGCTTTAGATTAGCTAGGGTTGCCAAATATTTATCCGCTATGGACTTGATATTGATTATTAACAAATCGAGTTGCTATTGGCGGAACAAGAGAAATGCACTATAATCATCTCAAAAGGGTTGTTTCAGCCTACAAATATGCTTCAGGGTTTGTGCAATGCCCCAGCAACGTTCCAGCTGGCTATATACACTATTTTGGATGATCTGAAGTTGTCTTGCGTTCTAATCTACCTTAATGATATTAATATGCTCTTGTGGATGTTCACTGAACACCTAGGCCACCTAGAACAAGTGTTCCGCCAACTTACTGAAGCCAATATCAAAATTAAGCACCAAAAGTGTCTCCTTTTAAAAGCAATTGGAATACCTCCAGGTTTGTGGTAGACTCCAAAGGGCTTAGTTCTCAACAAGCAAAATGGAAGCTATACGCATGATGGCTTAGCCAAGTAATAAGTAGGATATCCAGGTGATTTTGGGGATGGTCAGTTACTAATGGCGGTTCATTCCCAACTTCAGCTGTATTGGAGCACCCACTCTTGGAGTTATTAAAGAAAAATGCTACCTTTGCTTGGACTGACCATTGTCAAAACGATTTTAATGTCTTAAATAAGCGTTGGCTAGTGCGCATGTTTTGCAATACTCTAATTTCAAGAAGGAATTTATTTTACAAATGGATGCTTCCCTTTCCACCGTAGGGGCCGTGCTAACCCAAAAGGATGGTGATGGTGTTTACCATCACGTCAAAAATTGTAGCCAAAGTTTAACATGTCCTGAACGGAATTACACCGTGACTGAGCGGGATTGATTATCAAGAATATATGCATATAAAAAGTTCCAGGTCTTCCTCCACTGGGTTATATTCAAAGTGATCATAGACCATTCATCCTTGCAGTGGCTGCAGAATCTGTGGGAACCTGAAGGGCGGCTCGTGCAATGGTCCCTGAAGCTCCAAGTATATGACTTTGAGCTTGTACACTGGCCAGGGTCAAAACACCAGAATTCAGACTGCCACTCACGATTACCAACGGTTGCCATTACGGCGAGTTTATCAGACATAGTGTATGAGATAATGATTGAGGGAAAATATCATGACAAGCTTGCCACAGGTGATCAAAATGTTGGATAGGCTTAAGTGGGATACCTTTTTGCATAATGGTGAACTATATAAGCAAATTGGAAAATTAAATCTGAGTTTTGCAGAAAACTTCCGCTAACCTGCAATTATTATGGATGCTCATAAAGCAGTAATCCAGGGGGGTTGTAAAAACTCTGTTGTTCTTATGACCCTATTACTATTGGGAGATTAGTATTACGATGTGCTTGAGACAGTTGCTTGTTGTCACCAGTACCAAGTGGAGAAACATTTCCAAAAGAAGACCACCTATCAGCTGGTTAAAACTCATTTTGCATGGAATACTGTTTCTCTGAACGTGGTGGGGCCTCTGACAACTGGCGCAAAACACTCTAAGTATATCATAGTAGCCATTGATAATTTGACAAGATGTGTGGAAGCAAGAGAGATTAATGATTTAGGGGCTGTCACCACCGCCAAGTTTATCCTGGAATGTGTCATACAGCAAAATGGCTGTCAACAGTTTATCCTCACAGATCATGGAACCAATTTACCATTGTATATCCTGCCCATTTTGAATGAACTAATGGCAATCCACGGGGTCTTGACACTACCCTACCACCATGAATCTAATAGAATGGTGGAACGGGTCAACAGAACATTGGTAAATATTCTCTGCGAGATTGTAAAGGATTAACCTTTGGAAAGGAGCACCATCTTATCCACCGCTGTTTTATAATACAATATTAGCTACCACTCGTCAATCAACAAGTGTCCTTTCCAGCTACTTTATGGAAGATATCCAGCTTTGCCAGCTTTACTTTCTTCCTGTGTGGAGGATACCGGCATAGTCAATCCCCAACACTATTTGACAGCCAGAAAAAATACGCTAATTAACCTCCAAACTGAAGCATATTCCACTAGTCTAGCTAAGAAGATTTAGGATCAGGTGGCTGACCAATGTAAACGCAGCAGCCTCCCACAGTTTGGGGTAGGAGGTCTTGTCCTGTTCCATGACCAACATGGGTTCAAAAGAAGGAACAAGCTTGCCAGGTATGGATTGGACCATTTTAGATAATTGAGAAGACTGATGTTGACACCTACACTATTAATGAACCCACGAGTGGTCAGATTATCAACCAAGTACACGTGAATTTCTTCAGGCATACAAGCAATATGAGCTTATTGTCTAGTTAAGGGAGGTAATGTCGAGAAATTGATATGAGTAGATGATAATTCACCTATTCAGCGGATCATATTTATGAGTCAAGGGGAGCCTCAAGATTGAGTGATAGTTATGTTGATGTGAAATGAATTGATCAAATTATTTTGGTTTGGCAAATTGAGGGAATTTAGCTGAAAACTTGATGATAGAATGAAAACCCTAAAATTGGTAGCAAATAGGGAATTGCTAAGTGGAAGGGTATAAATGACTAGTAATACTACATATTAAGAGTTGAGCATAAGAACGAGAAGGAGGAGATTTTTTACTTGGAAAGAGGGTTAAAGAGAAGAATAATGGAAGTAGCTGTTAGATTTAGATAATAAATAAATTGGTATTGTTGGGGCAATAGCCTTTTATTATTTATTTGAGGCAAGCTGACCAGGGGATGGACATTACCAAAACTAAAATATACTACTAAAAACGTAACTATTTGGTTCAAACAAAACGCCCTAATGAGCGGATTGAGTGAAATGCTTTAGAAACCAACCAACCAGGTGGGCAGCGGAAGCCGCTTATCCCTTTATGGTAGAAGTGGAGGGGGGTCAGGGGGCTTGTTTTTGGCAGCCTCTTTGGCAGCAGCTTCTTCCTCCCATATTAGAGTGCATGTCACGGGCATCAGTAATGGCGTTGGGGCATCTGCGGTATGTGGTTTGATATCTCTGATAATTGGAATTTCATAAAATTGCCAGCTAGATAAATGGCACTGAGATATTTGGTTAAAGCTTTTTCAGCTTTAATTTGGGCGTCTGGGAGTTGAATGAACGTGGCAATGTTGGTTCAGAGTATTTTTGCTTTTGGATTCCATGCTTTAGTTGCCACGTTCTGGATAGCATCATTTGCTTTTTTGTAATACTGGTTCACCTTGATTTTACTTTTTGGGGTTAAGGTTGCAGGGATAACAGGATGTACTTTCCTCCTTTGAGTATTGCTACTGATTTAGTGACAGCTTTATGCAGGGGATGACAATCTGGTATGGCAGCTGCTTTAACTGCAAGCTGGTGATCACTGCGAGACTATTCAGCATCTGGCTGTGGGGTATAAAGTCGAGGGGGTATTTGGCGTCCCATTCTGCATTAGCAAACTGCTCAATCTTCAGGAATGGTTCTTCAATGGACTTACCTGAATCGCCAATTTCAGCCAATAATTCCCATGGGTTTTGGTTGAATTGGATTGGGGAATCAGCGTATGGTTGAGGTTTGTTTGATTCAATTGCAGAAGTATGGGATTGAACTGGGATCCAATCCAATGTTTGATTGGAAAAATTATTCTTAGCATTGGGGTGAGGAGGAGGATGATTGGTAGCTGCAGGTGTAGCTGCAGCAACAGGCTTTGGGGGTGGAGGAGGTAGGATTTTGCCCCATTACTGAAATTGTACAGGGTGGGCAGCAGATTGGAGGTCGGCGGATGAATTATTCAATTCATCTGAAGTGTTTGAGTAGGGTAACTTGTGTTTCGAGTGGTCTAACTCAAAACATGAAGGATAGATTATCCGCCCACCCTCACCGCATGCCCAAATTGGATGGTCAGACGCTGGGGGAATAACATTGCATGGCAGAATTGCTGCCACAATTTTACTAGACCAGGGCTTATCATGGCATATGCCGAGGCCCAGCAAGTCGTGTGGCCCCATTTGGGACCAAAGTTTGTAAGATGGGGTTGGAGCCATAGGCTGTCAAACCGTCTATCAGCTCCCAGTGGAGCACTTCAGGAGGGAGGTGGGTGGACAGGCCAGAAAACTGGACCACCAAAGTGGTGTCCGCTGGGAGCTGAGTCTAAGCTGTTGGGAGAGGGGTGCCCTGGAATACCAGAGGCACAGTTGCTTCAGTGGCAGCATCAGTTTTACAGGTGAAGCCGAGGTTGAAATACCCCTTGTAGGGGTGGAAATTAATAAAGCCGGTGGGTGTCAGCACCGCCTGTGCCATTTTTATAATGGCCTGGTCATGGTATGGGAATAGTTTCCCATATTCGACCCTTAGGCCATAGTGCATGTTGCTCTGGGGGAGCACTAGGGGGCAGCGTGGTACTGATTGGGTATGAGCAAGGTGGGCATCCAGGTCCTTGGGCAGAACAAATCAGCCCATAGGTTTGGAATGACTGGGTGAACCAGTCCTAGCGCGTTTTCCTGCTGGATGGATAAATGGTGGGGGGAGTTTTGCCTCTGCCCCACACTGGAGCAGCTGGCAGAGAATCCAATGACATCAGAGCATAACTAATACAGGCAAATTCGATTTGTTTTATAAATTCGTGTAATTTGGCTCAGAAAGTTACGCTGAGCGAAAAGAGAAGTGCAATAGCTTCTTATTAAGTACTTTATTATTATAACTAACAAGGGCCAGAGATCCTCATATCGCTTGTTTTTGCTCAGTGGGTTTTAATCAGTGCAACCCCTTTGGTGGAAACAACTAGATTCGCCAAAAGTTGACATGGACAACAAATGCTATTAGTCAAATATGTGGAAAAGAATATTTTTAAAAAAGTTGTCCTTGGCTTATCAGATTTTACTAATATTTTTTTAGTTTATCATAGGCAACGGTTGCCTAAGTATTCTTGTAATTAATAGGGTCATGGTCTAGCTCAACATTTATTGGCTCAGTTTGCGCTTCCTGTTTTTAAACAGAGACATTGTTATTTAAGTGTTTAGAACCCACAAAAACCTGTGAAGCCACCACTTTCTAACAGTTACAATGCTCTCTGAATGTTGTAGCAGACTCAGAGGCATTTAAGCATTCAGAAACACCTGGATTCTATAGGTTACTGATTCAAAAGATGGAGGTATACTATCCAAGCACAAAAATACTGATCTGGAGATGAAAGAAAATTGAGCTAAAAAAACAACATACCCACACTAGTGACCTTCTAAGTTGTAATTTTATTGGGAGTAAGATGAGATAAACAGGTACTTTCTAAACTGGACTATGAGCCAAGTTATTGGGGTCAGAAGGTTGTCTTTTACCATGTCATAAAGGCTTTACTTCACTGAACTGATATCCCCATAAACCACTAAATTAACTAATTACTGCATGTTCTGCTCATATAATAAAATCAACTTGTCACACTATTTAAAAGATGAGTAATGAAGGCTAAGAGTAAGGGCCACCCATTTAAGTCATGGAGCTTGCTGATAAAAATAAGATTAAACTGCCATCTAGAATGAATGAACATACCAAATGACAGTCAGACACTGTCGTACAACCTTTAAAATAGTTGATAATGAATAATAAAGTGAAGTGACATTATCAACCATTTATTCCAAAAGCTAGAACCTATAATTGAAAAAGTACCTGAAAACTAAGAATCATAAAAAATGAATACTTCAAAGGATGGTGCTTTTAGTAAAATAATTAAAAATAAGAGCAACAGCAGCACCTATTGGAGATTGCTGCTTTATAGACTTGATGGTAATAAGAAGGGTGTTCATAAGGAACCAAACATAACTAATATGTATATATTCAGAGGATTAAACGCCCTATCATTGTATATGTCAGGGAAACTGGAGCGCAGGAGGTCGCTGAGGGGAAAGGCTTAGACCAAGGGGTGTGCCAACAAGGCAAGTGACCCAACAAAACGAAGAGACGTCCTAAACGTTCATTTTTGTGTTTCCAAACAAATTTGTGGAATAAAATGCACACCAAACTGGCCACAACCATCAGGGACATGAGGCCCTCGGAGCTGGGAAGAGTGGCGAAAAATCTAGGGCAAAAGGCAGCAAAAAAGGAGGAGGAGCCAGCGGAGTAGGTGGAGAACTCATGTACAACAGCAGGGGCAAACCAGAGCGGAAAATGGACTCAGCCATCGCAGAACCTTGTAGAGTTGTATTTCTTTCTGGAAATAACCAAAACACAGGAAATGTGCCCAAAATCCTAAACTTTATTAAAATGATCTGTGTATCTGAGAAAAGCAAAGCCTTTCTCATCTTGGGACTTAATTTATAGGGGATTGATTCACAAAGATTATTGTGGCTATTGGAATCTGATATGAGCTACAAAAGTCGTTCTTCAACAAAATCAAAAAAATTTCCTGAATTTGGCCAGATTTCGTAACCTCATATCTTGTGATTTTCTGGGTGTTAAATTCGATCCCTTCCTGGGTTTTTGCCTCAAATAAGCTGTTTTTCTCAGCCCTAGATGGCAAATCCAAAATTATTTTTTGTCAATGATCTTAGATAGGTCATCAGTAATCCATAGGGGTTCAGGTCTCTGCCCCAAGGGCTTGTTGGACTTGGCTTTAGAAGGGCGGTTGATTCCAGGAAATATGTCACTAGCTGTGACAGTAAACTAAAACTGTGTTTGAGATGCTTGGCCAGATCACCCTTCATTTAATATGTGTTGGCACTATCAAAAATTATCATTGTTTTTGTAGCCTAGATGTAGCCTGGTGGGTGAACAGGCTGATCAGTGTGCTGGGCGGGTTATGCCATAGTAGGAATAGTAATGTCATTTTTATCTAAATTGAATTAGTTTGAGACGCTTAAACCTGTTGGGACAAATTATCCATTCCCTTGCCTTTAGTTAATGGCCATGAATACAATATCAAACTTGGATTCACTCCAAATGATTTTTATCATCTGAATTTATCTTCACTGTCTTAGAGTGATTAAAACCCCATTGTTCTAGAATAGGACGATGGGGGATGACAACCTACATTAAGGGGTGACCTTTGGCCTCCACTACTTCCTTGCACAGCCCCTTGTTCATGTCCAACAACTCCTTGATAGCAGGAATGATCAGGGAGGGAGAGAGTTTCTGGGGGTAGCTGTGACCAACCACTCATCCACTAAATGGGCTAAATCACCCTTGGTTATGAGGGGGCTACAGCCTTCTTAGGCCTCTTTCGTTGTTCCTGTAAGAAATACCTCCCTGTTCAGCATAGTGTCTGCTCCCCAGAATTTACAGCATGTGACTTTTTTATAATAATTTCTTTAATTTCTAAGGATATGATCGTGTAACCAAAAGTAAAGATTTTTGCTGATTAATATCGTTGGTCTTAGTTTATTATATCAAGTTGCTGTAAATTGTTCTGTAATGTATTTGTTTTAAACCTTGGTACAACTCATCCAATATATAGAATTCAGTATGGGCAACATTATAATTTTTTAAAACCATAATGAGATCAGCGCATGAGCTCTCCCAAAACTCTTTTTAAATTTATAGCGCTCAGGGCTTTCTTATAAACTTTTTGGTTCCTTTTTACATGTGTTTTTTTACAAATATGAACGTATAAATGTAAACAATCTCTTGGACTCTACTTCTTATCTTTTAAGCTTTGAAATGTTTGCTTAGATATAAAGAACTTTACTAAGGACCTCCTATGATGTTCATCCCCATACATTTTTCTAAAAAAGTTTGAATGATCATTGGCGTTTTATTCTTGCTGGTTATTTGGTCATCCAAGTACATTCAGAGTCTACATTTAGGAAATTCACCTGATTACCTAGTCTCATTTTCTGCCTAAGTTTGGTTTGCTTCCTTCTGAAAGCCTTGCTGATGCTGCTGCAAGACTACTCTCTTACATGTAACCTTAATTGCATGCAGTACCTGCCAATACTCATTTCACAACGCCACCCACACTGAATGCTAATTTAAATCTTGGTATCTACCATATACTTTCCTCTTTTGGGTCTCACTTTGCTTCCCACAAAGAGAAAGTATCTCAATATCTCCTGCTTATAATTTCTTTTGTGAATTTTCTCAAAAGGCTCACTATTGGTTACTCAAGTTGGACGAGATGAAAAAGCCTCATATTGAGTCGTTTACTGAATAGAATTATGTATACAATCTTGTTCATACCCTCATTTACTCATAAAGTTTACAGCACTGTTGTCTGCCTCGCCTATGGTTACCTAAACTCATTTAATACTTACGATTATAACAGAACAATTCCTCGCATCTAAACTCAAGTTAAACAGTTTTTTAAAGACACTATAATAAGTGTCTTAGAGATATCAAATATCTTATTACATGTCTTGAGTAGCCCTCTGATAGTTTTATATGTAATCAGATTGGTCCTCCTTTCTATGGTATCAAGGACAAACTTTGACTTACCATAGTAGTAATTAAGAATTTAAGGCCTTTGAGCTTCCCCTAAGATGTAGTTGACATCCTTCATGATCCTTAGCCATTAAAAAATTCTTCCAAGTCATAAATCTTACTTAAGCTATTAAAATGAGATTATCTTTTTTATAGAATACTCTCAAATAGATCCTATATCACATATCTTTCAAAAGGAGATAAATTTAACAATAGTGAGAACACTAGTGATAAAAAATTAGCTTTCTTATAGGTAGGGGCAATTTACCATTTTCCTGGAACCATTGTAATTCACAGAATACCTCACTTTTGGAATATAATATTTATAGTTATTAGGTCCATTTTTTACTTAAAACATCCACATACCTCTAAAATGGATCTTTCTGCTGCCGCTCTTAGATCAAGGTTCTCTAAAAGGTTTAGACTCTTATAAAATTCTATAGCAGCTCCTCACCATATTTTAAAGCTTTCAATGATCTTACTTAACAGAAGTAGGTCAATGCATATGAAAAATTGTATGGCATAGTATTTTAGCTGTTTAACTTTTAAAGAGCTAGGTTATCCTTAAGAGTTGTTGGAAGTAATAAGGACCTTTCCTTATTAATTCAAGCATAGATTATTAACCTTTTTTCAAAAGTTTGCATACAAATCCAAAGTACTATAAAGTGCACTCTTTTTAATACCTCTGTTAAAATCGCACTATCTAATGATGAGCCAGTCTTTAAAGGCTAAAAGGTTATTGATCTTCTTTTTAAAAGAGATATTAAAATTAAACTTTACTTATTTGCAATAAAATAAGCTTTTGTCAATAATACTAGTCAAGATCTTATAGAGCATACTTTAAAAGATAAAAATGATACTTATAGTTTGTACCAGGATATGCTTTTTATAAAATCTCGTGCCCTTTGTGAGCAAGAGTTTTTTTCTCTTATATAACTTTATCAAAATTAGAGTGTTTTCAAATTCTTTGTATTAATGGAGATCTAATCAAATGGGTAATTATACCCTTGCTAGTTTCATTTGGTTAATGATTTTATCAATTAGAGGGAACAACATTTGAAGTTTGGTTCTTCTAAAAAATTGATTCATATATAAAATAAACTAATTTATTGTCTTCTTAAACAATTCCCTCTTATGATCTTTTCATGGGAAGACATAGTCATAAGAAGGCCCTCCATACTTATTTTTTATAGTCCTTATTTTATAAAAAGGTATAGAGTACTCTAGCCTTAGCTGACAACTAACCCTGTAGGGCCATACCAGAGGACATCAAGACTATAAACTCTTCCTATTAGCTGTTGATAGAAGATGATAATATCTTTAATTGGTGCTAAGGATCAATTAGCCCTCAAAAATTTGACTGCCTAGCTTTTAACCTACTAGTTTTGGCAAGGAAGAGGGTACAACAATCTAGGATCCAGAAGATTTGTCTGCTAGTATCCTCATACCAAAAGTTCTCAGTGTCAGGATTTGATGTTTTTAAGATAGGTTGGATACTAGATGGTAACATAGTGTCATACCCATAGAGGGCTTTGAGTTAGTACATCTCAATGATCTTGTTATAGTCGACCTTATAAGCCATCAAGGCACCTGGGAGCTACTTAGTACATCTTAAAGGGACAAAATGGGCCATTTTTGCAAAATGAGTTTATTATATCACTTACCCTTTCCGCTGCTTATTGGTAGCAATATGCTAATGTGCGTAAAAGCTTGAGAGATCCCCATTAAAGAATCAAGATATTAATTTTATTACCCCCTAATACAGCTTTGATTGACTTTGATTTTCTTATTTATTTAAGGATCAATAATTATAAATGAAGATTAATTCCCAAATTAGTAATTTAGTTCTTATTTTTCCATTTTTATCTTTTTATATTTTATTTTTATCTCATAAATTTAATTCATAATTTAATTAAAATTTTAATTCTAATTCTAATTTGAAAGTGTATGACCAGAGTTGAATGGACAAATATGGGTAGGCAATGGGTTATATGAATTGGTAACTTTTCTTTGTTTCATGGCATAGTCTCAACATTCATAACATACTGTGATTTGTAAATGGGTATTATTTATTGTGGGAGCATCCATTGGTATTTAGAGATTTACTACGGTGTAATAATTTTTGTGCATATTACATAGACAAAATATTTACATTGTTTACTGTTATGACCTCACCAAACAATTGATACTGAAAATGGTTTTAAGAACTAACTTAAAGTGGTCTAAAGTCCTTTTCGGGCCTCTTGCTGTGGTGCACTGACTCTAGTGAGACAGAAGTTGTAATTTGAACATAAATTAAAATAAATATAATTTTGCTTTTTCCTATCTCTTATTAGGATTTATGTTGGAATAACCAATCATCAGATAATGAGTTTGGATGTGGGGAATCGAAGAGCTGTTAGAGGTGCACCATTGCTTCACAGACGTGGTGGGCGTCATGGAATTTTTAGAGCTTGTGACAGAAAATTTCCAAGCTTTGTCACGTTAGGCATAGCTTGTGGGAGACATTAGATCGCTCACCCATGTGGAAGTGGAACTTGGCAATTTCTAATGGAGCAATACAATCTTGGGTGGATTAGGGGTTCAGATGTTGCTTTACAAATTACTATACATAGCTATATCCTATACGCTATTCCCTAAACTGTTAGTGCTGGGATTTTCTTAGGTATTAATATTGTGCATGATGCGCCATTCCAAGGCTCTAATTTCTTATAAAAGATAGAATCACCCAGCCTCCCATAGGACGATCTATCTTTAACATACCCAACTTTTAAGTGATTTTGAGTCTTTTTGAATAGCAGAGTAGTCTTGTCCTCTGGCGCGGCGCTTCATGGCCTATCCAACCCCGTGAACAAATCATGTATTTCTCTAAGAAATAAAAGTAATCTTAATCTTTGTAATAATTGCAAAGGTCAACCAAGGACATACACTTCTTTTGTAATGATAATAATAAAAATATAAAATACTTTAAAAGGACACCCCAGAGGGTTCAAAGCCGCTCCTGTTGTCAGCCAGGACTTCCAGGTTTAGGAAATGGTGGGATTCCTGTCGACTTATGCTTGGATGCAGCGTGAGTGAAGGAATGGGGCAACGTTTAGTAACCATATGGGTAATCATGAGTTGATTACCCTTCTGTTGCGTAGGGTCATGTTGCCAAACAACCATGTTTGAAGAAATCCCAATATATGTTGTGCTAAGATCAATGGCTTCTTGGAGGGTGAGCGTTATTCCTGTAAATGAATCAAATACTATAGTATAAATTGGTCATAGTGCTATTGCTACTATAACGCCTGTAGAGAACAATGAATAGGTGACTCAATGCTAATAGCGAACATGTTTCTCTATAAACTGAAGGATTGTCCATTGACTTGGAGAAATAGGCGCATGACCTCTTTCCAGATAGCCTCCAATGGCTGACATTGTTCTAAGGGTGTTCTAAGCTTCCATATTGGCCACATATTGTGCACGAAGAGTGGGACGTGTTTGATTGCTCTGCCATGCAATAAACTCTCTTTATTCATCTCCTTACATGTGACCATATACTAGGTTATAGTAGTGGATAGTATGTGTTTCTTCAGATCATTCTTTGGGCCTCCAGGATGTATGGTATGCCCATTGTATCCAGGTAATCAATCAAGGTAATGGTACTCAGGTTACAGTTTATCATGTTGTTTATAACTATTAAGCCCTTAACTTCTTGTCTGTAAGTTAGCCTTGGCGGCCTCATTAGCTAGTCTGGCCACTTATGTGAATCTTCCATTCCTCTCTTCTCATTGCAAGAAGTATATGTTAAAAGCTTATAGGGGTGCCATGTGGTCCTGCAGCCGTTGGGTGAGATACCTGATACCTAACCAACGAGTTTAAATAATTTGGGCTTCCTATTTGAAGCACTTGTGCAAAGTTTGATCTTGCTGTTTGGGCCCAATGAAGATCGGGGATGTCTGGACTAGTCACCTGGGCTATCCAGGATCCTAGTATATGGGCTGTGGTTACATAAATAGTTAGCCCCATACTACCATTCTGCCTAGGGCCAAATAAAGTTTTAATTCGCACAGGGGCTTTGAGGTCAGACTAAAGCCATCCCTGTATTAAGACATAGATTGTGTTAAAAAGGATGGTGAAAAAGTGATTGCAGGGGCAGTAAACTAGATGATTGATAAATTCATGGAATTACCTACCATAATTCGTCCATTTAGACCTGTAAGTTGTTCATTCAAGGAGGCAATGAGTTTTGTTATTTTATCTAGGGGATGATTTTCCATCATGGTGTTGGCGTACCCCCTGAATCTAGCCATACGCCCAAGTGGCGGACAGGTTCAGCTTATGGCTTGGTAGTGAAGGGATGTTTAAGTGGGGTAAATTGTGAGCTTTGCCTCCTTGATCTGGTGAGGAGTCTTAAGGGCGTGTTAATCTGCTGACCCAAGTTGGATGGTTCCTAATGGGTCTGATATTTTACCAGTAGTATAATTTCAGTTTTCTAAGCATTAATTGATGCGTTGCTAATGGATGAGTATTCTTGTATTTCTTTCTCAAGTATGAGAGTATCATGGTTGCTGGAAATAACCAACACAGTCGTCAGTGAAGGCCATCATTTTGACTGGTGGATAGCCATTGACCTTGATTTCTTTGATGAGGGAATATAACTTCCGGATTAGAGTATCAAGACTAAAATTATATAGTAGAGGGCTTAGAGGGTCAACTTGTTGGAGTCCCTTCTGTGGAAAAATAGATTAGTTGGAAAACCTGCTCACGCACAGCCACTGTGGCTGACTCAGTGAGCAGTATCACCCAGTTTACAACTATGCAGAAGTTTAATCCTGAAGGCAGGCTTTGAGATAAGTCCAGTTCACTCTTTCATTAGCTTTATGTTGATCTAAGAAAACTAGTGCTCTAGAGACTTTATCTTGGCAGACATTTGCAATTATGTAAATATTATCCCATATGATTTTCTCGGGATAAATCTATATTGAGATGGGGAAAACACATCTGTTGCAATTTCTCCTATTCTTTTGGCCAAAAATGTGTGATAATTTTACTATCTGTGTTGGTAAGAGAAATTGGGCGCCAGTTGGATAGGTTTAGCCTATCTCCCTTTTTTAAAAGTGTGGATGCAAATTCTTCTTAACCTCCAGAAAGGAGGCATGTTTCCATAATCACTTATTCATGGAAGCTAAAAATATATTATAATGTTATTAAAATATAATTTCTATAAAATCATAGGGAAGCCCATCAGGTCTAGGACATTTCCCAAGCAGTGCACTGTGCACCACTTCCCATAAATCCTCATGCGAAATTAAGCTAATTAAATTGTTGGTTTGAGGGGTGGAAGGCGAGTCAGTAAGGGTGTACAGCTACCAACCTGAAGGTTGCGGGTTTGATTCCCACCCTTCACACATCGATTGGGGTGCCAGCCAAAGGAAACTATTGGTGGTTAGTAGGTCTCATAACATGAAAACCTTACCCATGACGTAACCAGAAAAAATTGAGTTTTGATCCAGAGGTGGAGAAAATTTCTTTGACGGAGCTGACCCTGTTCAGGTTTAATGTCATTTCTTTCTTTTGGTAATGCCTGTCCCCTGGTCAGATTGCCTCATCTAAATAAATTGTTGGTTTGAGCTGCAGTGCCAATATGTGCACTGGTGAGGAATTTTTAGATTTTTACTGGTTTAATCAAACAGATTTATATAGAATTGTTCAAAACCAGTGTACTTTAGTCATGACTTCCTTAGGTGTTTGTCATGTTTACATGACCTGATTGAGGGCACCAACATCAAGGAAAAGGCTTGGCGGCAGGAAGTCCAAAAGGTCAAGTTACAGTACCTTCCTGATCTCAAGCAAACCTTGGACCAACACTGAGTACAGGTCAGGAATGCGCAGGTTGGTACAAGTGAGGTGCATAACGCCCAGCCCTTTGTTTCAGCTCTTGCGTTAAAACAGATGAGTTATTTATTAAATGACAACAGCTTGATATGGTTAATTGGTGAACAGGGGTCAAAACCTATTCAATTTATGAAACTACTAACTTAGGTTGGGCTCAAATTCAATCAATCACTTGAGTAAGGTCAATATTGAAGTACATTACCCTGTCAGACAGAAGTGTGTGCTTATTGGTGCACCATCGCTTAGTACCACTTTCTCTGATTAATGATTTCCCGGAGTTGGCTTAAATATGTTTGCTTGAGACCAACCTTTCTTGTTGGTCATCTTTCCCATAATAAACCCTTCATTATTTTAACATTTTTTCTTATGTTAACTTGGGTGTATCTGTGCATGGGCCTCTTCAAGGAGGTCACATGTGACGTTAGCCTATTCATTTTTTATAAATTACTACAGCATCAGTTACACCGCTGGTCCGCCTAGGCTCCTTCCAAACCAGGGCGCCCGTGTACTTTAGCCCAGTTCAAAGCTTGGATATGGACACCCCTTTGGGTCACAGCCAAGTTTTGCTGTTTGTTTGATCAATATTATGTGTACTGTGCTAACAACCCTCACCCCTATGTCACTTTAGCTCAATCACTCTCTGCTGGGCTATCTTATTTTAACACTGACGATTAGTTCCCTGGCGTTGGTCCTGTGCTCCATGCACCACCACGCTGGGGACTAGAGAGCTATAGATACTCTCCTGACATTGTTTCCACTATGGATGCCTCCAGCTGTCTGAACGGTGTGCAGGCTACAGTGTTCTTCTGGGTTTAAAATTGACGGAAAATGTAGAATTGAACATATTTTTCCATCTTTTAGATTTTTTGCTTTGTAGTGAACACTAACGCAGTGTTGGTTTTCACATATAAAAAGTGTTTAAGAGTTCAAAAACCCCTGCCTTTTGCGTCCCCATCCAGGGCCGTATCCTGTGCATGAGAAATTGTTTTCAGGTATCAATTTCAGCTAAAGTACATCTAATGTTGGTCAAATCTGCCTGGTATCTCCTTGATGCTGTTTGTTTAATCTGGTGCATTGTTATTTTTAAGTTATTCACAGGTAATCAGCAGGTCTGAACAGAAATGTGTCTAAAATCCCATGTCAAGGATATTTCATTCACCCAGGAGTGAAACTCAGAGTTAGTAATTTTTTTGGGCATATTCTGCACCACCTGGGTGCTAGAATAATTTTTTCGATGGTGTGAAGGACACCAAAACTAGTCAGTGGTTGGAGAATTTAATATTTTGTAGTTTAAAATCTATAATTTTGGTACCATAAAATTAGAAGGGCAAGTATTAGGTCTATGCGCAACATGGAGATAAATTTACCATTGTGCACATGAGGTAATGTCATGCTCTGCAAGGAGAGTCAATTGTTTAGGTACATGATCATATAAGCCAAAGTGACGTTTAACATAAGAAGTTCAATGTGCCCTTGAGGCGCCTTCATTTTGTGTGTCCATCAGTTGGTGTATGAGTTAACCCAGAAGTTCGTGTCTCCCATGATAAAAGTGTTTTCTGGAATTTGGAGGTGTGTCAATGCCAAAAGAAATTCCCAACGCTCTTTTGCACAGTTTGGTGCATAAACACTGGCTATTGTGTGCACCTCCTTGTGCCATTAGAAGGTAACAGCTAGTATGCGGCCATCCAAAAAGAATTTTTATTATGAATTTGCAATTTTGATTTGCACGCAATATCACCCCATAGTGTTATGACCCAAAATGATATTGTTGCAGACAAGCATGTTTCCCATGTCTCCTCCTTCCCTATGGAATTTGAGTTTTCTGCACCGCCAGGATGTCCACAGGGGTTTGTGCAGGAGACTCAACTCTTGACCTGGGACTCTAAGGCCTTGAGTCCCACTTTGTCCAGCATCCCTATCTCACTGAGATGACCAGTGCGCCTCAGGAGTGGTTAGCAAAGCCCCAACCCTACAACCTCTATCAAGAGAGTTTATAACTCTCCAGTTCCCTGCGTGGAGGTGCTCGTTTTACAGGACCAACTTAAGGAACTATTCGTCAGTATTACAAGGAAGATAGCCCGCATAATGTGCTTGAGCCAAAGTGGCATAGAGTGAAGGTGGTTATCATGGTGAACATTAAAAAAGCTCATATAATTAGCAAAGCTGGGTGTGTCTCAAAGGGAAGTTCATATCCAAGCTTTGAACATGGCTTAAGTACAAGAATGACATGGTATGGAGAGAAACTGAGATACCCAGCGGTTACCTGATGCCTTTGTAATATTCAAGCAAATAAATCTTCTAATGTATCACAAGACCTCCTCAAAGAGATCCACAAACAGGTTTGCCCAATTCCACATAAATTTTAATAAAAACTGTAAACAAAAGGGGTATTTTATTATATCTTAAGATGACCAATGAAAAAGTTGGTCTCAAGCAAACATATTTAAGCCAACTTGGGGAATTCATCAATTGGAGAAAGTGGTACTAAGCCCTGGTGCACCAATAAGTACATACTTCCATCTAACCAGATTACTTTTCTTCGAAATTGACCTTACTTGAGTGATCAATTGAAGTTGATCATGACCTGAGTTAGTAGTTTTTGAAAATGAACAGGTTTTAATCCCCATTCACTAATTAATCAAATTTATCTGTTGTCATTTGTAATAAAAGTCAATAATTTAATGCAATAGCTGAAACATGGGGCTGGGCATTATGCACCTCACTTGTACTAACCTGGGCATACCAGGCCTGTACCCAGCGTTGGTCCACGGTGTGCTTGATATCAGTAAGGACCTTAAGTTTGAGCTTTTGGACTCCTGCCGCTCAGCCTTGTCCTTGCTGTTGGTGCCCTCAATTAGGACATGTAAACATGACACCCTCACCATCTTTGCTCACCTTTGATTCCTTGCTGCGAGAATCATAATGATGAGTAGACTGGGGTGTATTTTGACCCTTTCACTGATGCTGTTTTAGTTCCCTTCTTGCCTTTGTTGGCTTTCAAATTATCACTGGGGTGCACTTTTCTGTTCTCATTGGCACAATTGTGTCTGGCAAATTTAATTGTTGATGTTCTACTACGTTTGGGTTGTATTTCATAATCTTGGAGGGGGGTGCTGAACCCCTTTGATGATTGAATTAACTCCCAATTGAATTCCACCAAATCCTGAAGGTTTTGATTGGCTGTTTGGTTTTCAGTGGCATTTGAGTGGCTCAATGTTACTAGCTCTTCCCTTTCTTCCTGAATCTGTTCATGCGAGATAGAGGATTCTGCTGAGGCCTTTACCCTGGCCGTGTCCAACTTGCAAGCCTGTTTGACCATTTTTTGCTTCTTTTAAATTTAAATCGATAATTCTTTTGTCCAAATTTACCCTCAGTTAAATGCTTGGGTAGTGCTTGTGATTTTAGCATACTCTAATTCATTTTTGCACATTTTCTCCTCATAGAACTCAATTTCTATTAGGCCTTCTTTTATGGGACAGGCATGAATCTTGTGTCCAAAGGCCTGACAGTGAATTAATATGGGTGGTGCAACCTCCATTGTTACACAATATAAATTGCATTTTTCTCATCAATAATAATGGCTGAAATTTGAGTAATTTTTTTCCCTTTACTACCTCTTTTTTTAAAGAAATAATTGCAATTGCCTCGCCTGTGCTAAGGATTGGCATTAGCTGGAACCTTTACATATTAAACTGCTTAATTTCTCCATAGGATTTCAAGACTTCCTGATGATGTTGTTCAACTACTGTGCACGAAAGTGTAGTCTGAAGATAGTCAAAATTAATGTATATATCTTCAGATTCTGTCCAATGTGTCCATTTGGGTGATACCAAATGTTGACCGTTGGGGAGGTCAATCACTACTCTTACCTTTACAGCTTCATTTCCTTCTTTTGCCATTTCAAACCCAAGGTCCACCCAGCCATGGCGGAAAGTGTGAATTGTCATGTACACAGGGTGTGGGAATAATTTTGGTTTGGCTTCGCCAAACAATTCCTGCATTTCCAGTGCCTCTGTGCCAAATTACTTGGACCCATGTTCAACCAATGACAGCAGTTGGAAGTAGGATAACTCCATATAGCTACAGTACTTTACTAAAAAAATACATGAACCCAGCAGGGTGCACAACATCAGGTTTTTTAATAAAAAACTGGTTTTTGTAACTCCCATGCGCATGGTGCTTTTAGGCAGTGCAGATCCTGGTCTGCTACCATTTACCACGTTTGCCCTATCAGGTCCCTGTTTATTAATCGTGCTCATCTCACCTAGCATTGATTATCAAATTATTATGTTTAAAATTGAATCATTTACTAAAAAGATAGCAATAAAAAGAGGCAATCTAGTGCTTTTTAAGTGATGATGTTATATTAAAGTTTAGTTAGTACATTATACCTAACATTATATATTTCTTTATTATACACCATTGCAATTTAGTCTTCAATCTAAGTTTAAACAATGCTACATTAATTTAAGATGAAAGGATTATTTTATAAATTCCATTGGCCTCAAACTAATGAGAAGAAGGTCTAAAGGCCCAATGACTCTACTAGGTATTTTCTTTGTGCCTAAAAATCCTTTATTATAGAGATTTTGAAAAAGGAGCTTTCAAAAATGAATTTTTCTCTTCACTTAAAATTGCTTTCTGCTATTTTTCTGAGCTAGATTTTTTGAGCTAACTGTAAGGGAAATAGATTCACGTGTGGTCTTTATTGTCAGTTTTTGGGTAAAAACCATGTGAGCTAAAGCATAAAAACAAAATATAACAGCATTAAGAGAATTTGAGATATTTCTATATATAACTTTTAATAAGAAACATGCATCATAATGAGACAGAAGAGGAGACTTGAAATACCTGAAGTGGTAAAACAGAAAAATGCTAGAGCCTATTCTTTGTTAAATGCATCATAGAGTCAGCAAAATTGGTTTTATACTATATAAAAAAATTTGCAAGAACCATGAGTCCTACAAAAAGATTTGATACGTCCAAGTCTTTGCTTAAAGTTTCTCAATTACTCAATATATCAAACTCTAACAAAGTTATAAACTCTAAACGCAAGACCTTTACTGAAGCTTACAGTATAGTATTTTTGAAAGGTAAAGAAGTTCCTAAAAAGTTCTATATTATATGGGTGAATCTAAGGGTCAATAGTCCTTAAAAATCAATTGTGATAGAGATTCTTATTCTTTATTTAAATTGTATTTTACAACCTCTTTATACTTTGATTACATCATAATTCTGTGGGATTGAAAGTTTTGAGGAGATTTTTGGGTATCATTCTGTAACTATAAGTTCCAGAAATGTCTTGTTTGAAAGGTAAAGCCACATCACAATCCTTTTGACGACCTTGGAGAAATCCTTAAATATCCTTAGAGGCTCTTTATTGGATCTTCACTAGTTTTTCTTGAGCTTACTTTGGTTCTTGACATCATATATATTTACATATCTGTGACTTTAGCTTCTAGTCTAATATGGGGCACACACCGGCAGTGAGAACTTCAAATGTGGCAAATTTATTGCTGAGCAGGTAGCAAAATGGAGGAAACGAACCCTTTGTTAGTAGACTCCACCTTAATAGGTAACTTCTCATATGTCTTCTTAAAAAGATTTTTTGTGTTGGCTCATTCACTTACAGATACCCATCAGTCTTCAGTCTCATTTAAACTTTCCATACAACCAGATTTTGATGACATTGCTTTAACAGATGATGGGTATGACATCATCAATCTCAGATTTAGGTTCTCTAGCAACAATCACATATCAGGGTTGATATGCATAGAATTATTGTAAAGGTAATGAGGAATACATCTAAGATTACTTGACATTATAATGTAGGAGGAAAGATCACTTTTTATGAAAGATGTCCACCTTTTGGATTACTTTAAGTTTTAACGAGTTTTGGTCTAAGTTTACTGAGAGTATTGTTTTAGGTGCAATTTATTAAATTTAACCGTGACCAAGTCATCTGAATGATACTCAGGACTTTTTTATTGTTTGCAATCCGTGTAGGTTCTGTAGAATTTTTAATTATTGACAGATTTTCTGAAATTTTCTAGTGGATGACTGTCATCTTCTTTAATAGTTCACTACAGATACAACAGTTGTCTAATGTTGCACAATTAGATTGAAGCTTGGATTAAAATTGTTGTTTGCAAAAAGGAAATGTAACAGTAGAAGTGTAAGTTCAATTGTCATGTGAGAATTGAGCAAGGGATAGGCTTGAAGCCCAATTATCTTGCTATCAATCAATGTAGCTACTTAGGAACTGCTCTAAACTTCTTTCAACCTATTCATATTTACATATAATTGAAGCTGTAAGGCTGTGGAGTAACACAGGAAAATATCAAGTAAGTACCTTAGTGATTTCCAAAATTAAGCAGTGCATTAGTGACTTCAGTCAATCATGATCTTTTTAATGATTTTTTGTAAGCAAATTATATGGTAAACAAACAGTATGGAAGTTTTAACAGATATAGTAATATGTGTCAGGGGGTAAAAAGCGCCATCTTGGTGTGACAGATGATTACAACCATCACCATATCATAACTCTGGGACATGGTAGCTCATCAATTAAGTTCATTGTTGCAAATGTCCAGAGTTCTTCAGCAGCATAAATTTCTTAAGTATACTGGTATTTTTTTACCAGGGAATGTTTGATGTTAACAAAATATTAAGTGAATTTAGGCACGTTTAAATCTATCTTACCAGATGTATGAGTTAGATCATTTTTGTGTGCTATAATTAATTAAGTGCCCATAACAATTGGTTTGTGATTTCTCAATAATCTCCTCCCAGAGTGGATCTGTTGGATTTACCATTTTCCTTTAGTGATATATGATTAGATTAAAAGCTGGTAACTGTGAACAATAGTTCATTGTTCCTTTTGATCTCTTATTTAATAGTTGGTAATATATAGATGAGGATTAGTAAGTTGAATTCTAAAGGGGTTATGTTTATCCTATATCTTTCATAAACCATAGCTAGTACAGTGATATGATTGATTTGGGTATCTTCTTTCACTTGTCTCATCTTACAAACACTTGATTACTTAGAGAGTCAACGAAAGTAGGGTTGGGTATGAAGCAAGATATTGGTAAAGGGCGCCAGGAAGCAAAATTTATAAATCTACAAAAAATCTACTTGAAAAAATTGAACACAGAGAGATCTTACAAGCATCAAGACAAGAAAGAAAATTATTATGGCTAAAGGTCATACATCAAGTCTTTTATCATCGCAAATGATAAATCGTCCTATATACTATGTAGATGACAATTCCAGTGATGTCCAGCTTCTACCACAGCAATGAGCTCATTTCAGTTATCACATAATTTAGTAGGGCAAGGGTAATTTTAGAAATCACAGTTAACAGGTTTTTCTACCTCTTTCTCTTCTAGCTTCAACAAAGTTTCCTCTAGGGCAATTTTTACAAGTCAGTTGCAAAAATGAAGGGACAGTTAGTATTTGCATTCACCTAGACTGGCCTTGATGAGAGTATGAACTTCACCGCACCAAAAAAATGTTCACACTTTGCACTTAAAATTAGTTCTTCTGTTCCAATGCTATGTAGAGAAGTAAGCAAATTAGACACATGTATAAAAAATTTAATTGAGATTATAAGTCATCAAAAAACTTAAGAGTTAAGAGATTGAGGCATGAGTTACCCATTTGTCAATTAACACTTTTTTTCTGAACAGTCAGTTGTCCCTTAAAACGTATAATATTCCTTTTTTATGATATTGTGTTTTTTAAAAATTCATAATTACTTAATTAATATTTAGTTTTGCTGTTATAAGTTTTTTCATGATGGATATTAGATGTTAGGCAAAAGATTATTTTTTCAGGAATATTTATTATTTATATTATTTGAGACAAGCAAATCATGGGAATAACATTACCAATGCTCAAAGAGAAAACAAAATAAAATAAAAAGAACTGAAGCAAACAGAACATAATGACACAAAACTAAATTACTTCAACTGGACAGGAAGCGGAGAATTTCAAAACCATCATGACAGAGGGAAGGGAAGGAGGCTCATCTTAAATTAAAGCTACTTTAGAAGGCTCTTTATTGTTGAAAAAGAGGTATAAAGCTGAGAGCAAGGGCGTTGGGGCGTCAGCATGGTGTAGGTTGATGAATATGATGAAATTGTTGATTCTCAACACCCACCTGAAGGAATGCCACCACATATTCTGCAACATGATGTTCAGCTTAGAGAACATTATAGAGTAGGGCAAAACTGGCTATATTTTCATGTAATTATAGACTTTGGGGTGGATATTGCTAGTTTAGCAACATACTTAGAGGTGGTGATGTCGGCGCCACTCAATCTGATGATTTAGCCTGCGCTTTTTCAGGAAAGTCAAGGGGTTAGGTTTGCGCACCCCTGCATGAATTCATAAACTAATTTCGCCACTGCTTTGTGGAGGTGGACAAAGCAAGGGTCCAACGCAGCTAAGGCTAATCTGATGGTATCATTGGTAAGGGATAGAAATTGGGTTTAGAGCCATATCATCTGGGTGGGAGAGGTTTGCCAAAACTGTAATTAATAAATTAAACCAGGTCATATCCCTCCGAGGAAAATGCACCTGATTCAATAACGTTATTCATGACAATTTCACCTGATTCATCAACCTCTTCTAATAGTTCTAAAGATCTTGGTTCACTTGAACTTGGGAGGCATATCTAAAGTGGGTAGTGTTGCAATGCCACAGGAATCCTGACTTGATCAGGACCTCCAGTTCTGATAACGCCTCCAGTTTTTGATTGATCAGTCATTGTAACGTTCGGATCTGGGTGTGAGCAAGAGGGAATTTCACCCAAAATATCTGAATCAGTGTATTGGGGATAAACCCTGATAAAAAACAACAGGAAACGTATGAGTGAAGGGATTTTGATGGTTTATTGAGAGTCATGAGAAGGCTTATATACCTGAAATCTCGAAAATTTGCAGAGTAAAAAGGTTTAGAGTTTTAAAGGATTAGCAGATATAAATGAATAAGTAGGTGCTAGGGTGAGACGATGAAGGGGATATCCGCTGAAGGATTGTTGATCTAAGAGTAACCCAACACTTCCCCTATTCATTTTCATGCTAATTTTCTAAAATTGAGGCTGGGTGTCTCAGACAATTAAGCCCAAGTTGTCTTTGGTTAAAATGGGGTCCTGTGGATTTTCCTTTGTAGTCTCATGAGTGGTTAAACAGGAGCTATACGTCAAAGGGTAATTAATGCTAGGCGGATTAATATTTATGATAGAAAAATTGGTAGTAAGAGAATCAGGATGAACCTCAAAACTGGATAGGTGCTATAGTTGAAAAACTGGTGCATTCTAAATTTCAGGCATTTTTAGTTGGTAGAACACATGGGAGAAATTAGTAGTGGAAAAGTATTTCAACTCCACCTAGGGCTATAAGGTCATCGCCATTGTGGGCAACTGGTCCTTGTTCATTGAATTGGCAATATCGTCATCTGGCTTATACTCGACCTCATGATCAAGGGCTAATTGGGCCAACTCCCTATTCTTGGGACCTGGTGAATGTTTGGGACTTTAGGCTCATATGGATACTTTAGTACAGAGATAGGAAACGAGTTGGTTAGGGGTTTGCTCTGAGGTTGAGGGAGCATGTGTATATTGGATAAGCATTATCTTCATCCCTTGGTTTAATTAAATATACCACTGGTCACTTTCAAAGTTGGCAACAATCCCAAATTCCTAGAGAGCTTGGTGTGAGAGCAGTAACAGGAAATCATTATGGTCAAAGATTATGGCATAGATTGATCATACTTTGCCAGCAATTTTGACAGGTAAATCAAACACCTGGGTGCAACAGGGCTGTTAGGAGTCCTGGTCATCAGGAATACAAGCTTGTTTTGAGAATATCTTCATAGATGATGTCAAAAAAGAACTTCATGGTGACAATGTTAGCAGATAATAGAACTATAATAATAGGGAAATCAAATTTTAATCTAGATCCTTGAGCGTGTGGTGCTCCTTGATTGGTAAAAAGAGTTTTTATTCTGGTGAGTATTTAGGAGTCATGTATGGCTAATCCTTTTATGCAAATCTTAATATAAGGCAGGGCTTAACTTTCATAAATCGCCGAGTGATACTGAGATAGTATTCTTCAAAATTTTAGTGTTAAAAATTCTCTCAGACTGGTAGGGGGTTACTGGTCAAACTGATAAAATTTTAAAGGCAACATAAGGGGATGCTGAGCAGGAAAATTTTCAGAACTGGTTGACTGGGTTGGGTTGATGTGGTAGGGGCAGCTGGATTTCTTTTTGAACTATATGGGTTGAAAATTTTGAGTAATTATTTCCTTTTGATTCATATAGATGTCTGAGGATAAAATTAGGAAGAGGTAATTCCTGATTAATTAATTTTATTTGAAGATTCTCATCATATTCCTCCATTAGGATTCCATGAGATTTGGTCATCATTGGGGATCCAGTATTCAGCAAATTGTCAGTTTTCAACATTGTCAGGAGTTTGGGAGCATTAATTTGGTCTCGAGTGCTTTGGGGATCTGAAATTTAACAATTAGATTTATATTCTCTTTGGGTAATTGGGGTAGCGCTCAAGTTTATAGCTCTTCGATTCTTCATTTTTCAAAGACATATTCACCCAGAAGTAAGGTTAACAGATCAGCTTTGTCTGAGGGGGCTTCGCCCACATATTGGATTTATCATAAGTGTTTGCAGGTTGGGGTATCCTCAATTGTAGGTTGTGAAGACATTCTGAGGTGAGTAGGATTGTATGGGCGAACTGGGTGGGAAAAATTGGCAGGTATCGAGGTGGGTGGTGTAGCTCATGCTTTGTTGCTCTCCTCAATAAGGGTAACGTCCACCTGGGTGAACTATCTGGCAATGAGCACATGGGGTGCTACATTGGTGGAACTGATGCCTTGGTTGGCCACAATTAGAACAGTGAATGTTGTTGTAGGGCCGCTGCTCCTGTAACAACATGGTCAACTTTTGGACTAGTGTGGTGAGGGCGTAAATTTTGTTGTTAACTTCTAAGTGGGCTTAATATTGGAAATTTTTGGAATACCTCACTGTAGGAGACGTCCAACTCTTCAGTGTATGAGTTTTTGATAGCAGAATTTTGTGGTTAATTTCAGCGTTGGGTCACCCTTATCACGTAATTTCACCAAATGGCGTTAGCTTGATCTACACAAGTCAGTTGTGCTATGTATACGGCGTCAAGGTAGGGATTTTTGAGGTCATCAAGAAACCAGTTGAAGAGAGTCTGATCGACTTCCTCACAGCGTTGGTAGGTGATATGTCCCCATAGGCCCATAAGTTCTTCAAATTAGATGAGTTGCTTGATAATGCTGGAAATGTTTCAGAGATGAAGCTGAAAGAACTCTCATAGAGTTGGGAATACAACAAATCAAAATTGTTGCAGGCATAAGCTTGCCATAGTTTCCAGGATTCAATAGGTAGATTGGCGCTATGGAAATTAGAGCAGTTCCAGTGAGCAGGATGGTCATATATCATAAACGTTGCTAGAAGATGACCTCGTAGTCATCTCCCCATGTGTTTTAGCTGTCAAAATTTTATCAATAGGTCCATAAACAAAATTATTAACATTTTGCCTTGCACAAGTTCATATGAAGTAAAAAGAGGTGACTTGGTCATTTGGTACATTCAAAATAGGTTCAGGGTGTCAGCCCTGGAAGGATCACCACTTTGTTACAATGCCTTGGGAATCCTGGGTTGATAACAACCTCCAGTCTGGCAACACCTCCAGTTTCAGTTTGATATTCATTGCAATGGTCAGGTGTTGGTGTGAGCTAGAGGGAATTCTGCCCAAAATGTTTAAATCAGTGTACTAGGGATAAAATTTGATAAAAAACAGGAAAAGTATGAGGAAAAAATTTTGATAGTAATTTGAGAGTCATGAGCAGGCTTGTATACCTGATATCTGGTAAATTTGTTAAGGGAAATGGTTTGAAGGGTTTTAAAGGGAAAGAAGTGGAAAATGATAAAATGGGTGCTAGGGATAAGACAAGGGAGGGGATATATACCAACGTATCATAGATCTTTGCAGTAGCCTGACAGTAGTAGGGGTCTGGGGAGTTTCTTGGGTGCAAACAATGGTCCAATCCTGATACTGATTGGCTGGATTGAATTCAGATTGGTGATTGCGGCTGGAGGAGTTGGCAGAGGCTGATTTTCAGTGCTGCCCCAGCGAGTAAGTATGTTGGGTGGGAGGAGGCAATAAGACACCCCCATTCAGACGTCTCTGTCAAGATGTCAGAATTATTGACACTTTTGGTGGCATGGAGACTGGACTTTTAGAATAATCTAAATATAAACAGAGGAGACAAATCTGTCGACCATTGTCAATGCAAGCTCAAAAGAAATTCTCTGGTGCTGCGGCAATGTGAGCACATGGAGGTATTTGTTGGGTAATGATGTAGTGGTGTGGGGTGATGGTGTCAGTGGCACAAGGGGCAGCAAGGCGCTCCACACCAGAGGGAATGGTGAAAATGACGTTGGGTTGAGTGCCATAAGCCAAAATCCCTAACGTCAATTTTCCATACAAAATTTGGGGTGGGACATGAGAAGGGTGATTTTCAAATGACACCACCGGTGCAGTGTCAGCAGAGAGTCGAGTATGGGGTAGTAGGAATGGGGGTATTTTTATAAATTAAAGGAGTCAATGCAGCTGCTTCAACGTCCTCCTCTATTTGGAAGCCTATGCCAAAATAGCTCTTGAAAGGGTAGATATGATAATGACATCTGGTGCAAAGGCAGCAGTGGAAAGTTCAACTTTCGCTTTTTCAGCATATGGGAATAAATTCATATAGTCAACATGGAGGCAAAATGGAATTGTGGAGTGAGGGAGGGTGAGTGGATGGGGCGAGATGGTTGGATGCGCTCAAGCTGAAGTGTTAAGTCCCACAGAGGGACAAGGCAGACAGAAGAGTTCAGCGGATTATTTGAGCCCATATGAACACGTTTCCCTAAGGGCAAAAAAATTATAGGGGTGGATCACCGCTACCCCATACTGGGCAGCAGGCAATGGATCTGAGGACATCAATGGAACAAAGGATGTGGAAAGATGGCCGTGGTTAATTTTTCTTTTATTAAATTTTTGCATATAGTGATTTTGAGCAAAAAGTTTTTATTTAACTTTTTTCTTTAGTAAGAAATTTAAATTTATTCAAGGTATGCTGACCAGAGGACGGACATTACCAAACAGAAACTCCAAAATGAAACAAAACAAAAACATGAACCAACCGCCCTAAATGGAAATCGGGACACACAAAAAATGAGAAAACAACCCACTAGGCGGCACAGCGGCAGCTGCTTATCCCACCATGGCGGAGGGGGAGGGGGGATAAGGCAGATCATCTACTTGAGCATTGAATAGGCGGACCAATACTGATAGCAAGGGGGTTGGGGCGTCCGCATGATTAGGATTAAGGAGAGGCAGATAATCGTTGAAATTGACAATTTTAGCCTTGAGAATAGCCTCATGAGTTTGGCTTCATGGTGTTCAGCTTAGATGTGGGCGTCAGAAAGATGGGCTAATTTTGCAATGTTGGCCCTGGTGACACGATTGGATGGGGAAAAATAAAAGTTCAGTAACATGCTTGACAGTGGTGGTGGCAGTTTCATTGAGGCGTTTGTTTTCACCTTTTGCAATACCAGGTAAAACAGGGGAGAACATGGTGAAATGCAGCCCTTCATTATAGTATGGTAACATATTTTGCCACAGCTTTGCAGAGATGACGACTTTTTGGGTGAGGCCACTGCGGCCTCAGCAAGCTGGTGTTCACTTTGGTATGGAGTAGCATTGGGTTGGGGACATATTTTTTGGGCAGGAGTGGGGCATCAAAGTCTGAATTCAGATAATGTTCTAAATCAAATGGTTTAGCTGGAGATGGGACAATTTCACCAGAATAGGACACTTCATTCAATAAGTCCCAAGGATTTTGGTTGACTTGAATTGATTCAATGATAGGTGGCCGTGGTTGAGTAAGTTTTGGGGCGAAAGATTTTTTGGATTTAGCTTGGGTCCAAGCCTGCGCCTGATTGGTTGGCAGGGGTGTAAATTGACTGGCTTGGGTTTGGTTCCTATATTTTGAGTCTGATTCATTGAGCGTATGGCCTGGGGGGTGAGGGGCAGCCAAAATCCCCACTTGAACGCTTTTGGTGTGACCTCATGGGTGGAGTTGGAAGTGTTCACAGTGTGTGAATTGTATTGACATGTTTTTTTTGTATGGTCCAACTCATGGCAGAGGAGGAAATTGTGCAGCCTTATCAATGCGAGCCCAAAAGAAATTGTCAGGTGTAGATGGGATATAGGCACGCGGTGGGATTTAAAGGACCATGATTAGCTGTTGGGGGTAATGGTGGATATTGCTCAAGGTGCCGCTAGGCGCTCAGCACCACTTGGGACAATAAATTGGAGGTGGGGTTTTTGACATAAGTGGACAGCCCTGACATCAACTTAGCATAGGGTGCTTGATGGGGAAGGTGTGAGGGGAGGTTTGCAAAGGTGACCACAAGTGTGGTATCATTGGGGAGACGTGTTTGGTTGGTGGTAATGAGTGTGTTTTTGTATATTAAGGGCGTTGCTGCCACAGTGTCCGCATCCTCTGTTGTGGGGAAGACTATATTAAAAATATCCTAGTAAGGGCGGAAGTTTATAAATCCTTCCAGTGCAATGGTGGCCTTTGTCAGATTAATTATCGCTTTATTGGAATATGGGAAGAGACAGCCATACTCGATGCAGAGGCAAAAAGTAGACAGTGGAGCGAATAAAGGGCAAGGGGCTGGGGTTGGGTTGGGTGGACTCACGCAAGGTGTAGTGCTAAGTCCCTTGGAGGGACAAATCAGCCAGTTGTATTTGGAAGACTAGATGAGCCAGTCTGCACATGTTTGCCTGACAGGTGGTAAATACTAGCGGGTAGAGCAACACTGCCTCACATTGGAGTGGTAGGAGGTGGAGCAAAGGGTATTTGCTGGAAATGGTGTTGCAGTAAGTCAATGGAGGTTAAATTAGCTTTTTTAAATTAAAATTGCTCAAAAGTGGGATTCAGCGGAAAGAAAAGTTTTTTCAAGAAGAAAAATAAGTTTATATTCATGTAGGCTATTGCTCAGGATACCATGAGATTGCCTAAGACCGCATCATTGAACCTTTTAGAAGCAGGCTCTAGCTTTTATATAAACATTTAGCATGAACCTGTGCTGTCAGATCTCTTTACAAGTCCAGAAAGCAGTAAACAATGCATATCCTTCTTATATGCGTGTCTGGTTAAAAGCAATGAAACTTATCAGTTATCTAAACTTTTTTCTATTAATAAAAACATCAAACCAATTTGTTGTTTTAGTATCAATGAGTGTTGAATTATTACATACACGCTGTTCAGACTGCCATATTAATTCACATTCTGAGATCCTTTTAAGTTTCTACAAACAATAGATTGGAGCACATATGCTATGACTTATTGAATAGGTGCCCCTTAGCAAGAATGTCGTCAACTCAAACACCTAGAGCAGCCTCTTCCCTCAACGTGAGAGGTAATTATCTTAAGATATACTAATCATTTGAACCGCTGCCTGCCTTTAAGTTATGATCTTTTATTAATATGTAGTCGCATAGTCTAAGAGACATTAAACAGGTTTGTATTTTTGTAATAAAATCAGGTAGGCTTATTAAATTAAATGGTTGTGGTATGTTTCATAGCGTGTAGATAAGGTCTGTAAGTGAGACATCAATTTGGATGAGACGCCATGTAGCTTTTATTAAGGCATGGTATCATGATTTTTTACATCATCTGGTAATTTTATGACTATGATTTTTAGCCACAAGCTCTGTGCAGATGTCGAAGTGACTCTAGCCTATACCCAGATTAAAAGGGTACAAGATTTATTTGATGGTAGATAAGGTCTCTGCATATCAGCCATAAAATCCTAAAATGGTACAGTATTCGTCACTTTACCTAAGGAAAGTTTTGGGATGCACCACAATTAATTAATTAATTGAATTAAGGCGAAAATTAAGATCTTCTATTGGATCTTAAAAAAGATTAAGGGTCGCACTGGTGTAAATCAATGTGAAAGATTGGTAGCAAATATATGTTAAATAAGGTAGCCCATATAAATTAAGTATACTAAGTTTATTATTAAAAGAATTAAAAGAAAAACTAGCCATAAGTCTTATGGGTGTAGATTAGTTAGGAGTGTCAATGAAGGATACAACAAGACACTATTTGGATACCCCAGAGCTGTCTGAGTATCTATTGGGGGTTGGTCTTTATTTTGCTTGGTCTTCAGAAGGGTGAGGTCCTTATTGGTGACCATAACAACTATAAGAACAACTAAACTTTTTATAAGTCAACAGTTAATAGCTTTAACTCTGAAAAATTGTGATCATTGACTGTTGCTAGTTAAGGAGGAAAAATTATGCGGTTTCAGGAATAATGGTGAAAGTTGCTCCAGATTTTTAGATGTGTCTACATCTTTGGATGGAAACCTGAATATAAAATGAGTGGCAGAGGGGACAAACTATAAGCATGTAAATACTCTGGCGCAAAAAAGCTACTTGCTAACCTCTTTATCATGAAGACAAATGTAAGGATTTTCATGGAGCATTACATAGTATGCCAGATTATAATTTGTCCCTCACTTATACCTTAAAGTTTGATCCTTTTTAACAAAGAGCTCATTAGTTCTTTATAATCTCCCTATTTTAAGTATTGATAGACAAACAAGGTTTGAGTTATAGAAATACGTGATGGAAGTATTCTTATTGAGAATGTCTAGAGTATAACTGGTGACTCTGGTAAAGATTGGTTAATCAACAAAATAAGTTTATGGATGTCAATGTTGGATTTTTGGCGTTTATTAACTCGCTGGTGCGTTTTGGGCCTTGAATATAACAGTTTTATGTTTGGGGCTGCTCTTACCACTATTAAAAATATATTATAACTTTTCACTTTATAAACTATTTGCACTATATAGTTTTTTATTAGGTGCCGCGAGAAAAAGCTAACCTCAATATTAGTGTGATATAAATAATTAAATGGATTTGAGGTTCAGGTTCGGATTGCTTGGTGCTGTCCAAATTAGGAAATATGTGGGTTTGGCCTATTGGGTTGTTTGAGACTTGCATCGCTTCAATGTGGGGGCCAAATGGGATGGAACCGCTGGGAAAACAAACCCGTGGGGTAGGGATTTAATCAGTTTGGCCCAATCAGAAGGCGGGAAAATCTTTTCGCCCTGAGGAGCCCCCACCGACCCTATAAAAGGGGCCAGTCTCTGCATGAGAGTTTGAACTGAATTGGCAGTAGTTGTGGAAGGAGCCTCTGATGGACTCTCCTGAATTTGCCACATAGTCAGCGCAATTTGACTGCCTAAACTTGTAGTATTTGCCCAAGTATTGTTAATGAAAGTGTTACCCCAATTAATAGGGTTCCACCGAGAAATGACCAGGGTCTTTTGGCCGATATTTTGCTCATTTACCTCGATACCACTCTTATAACTTACTTGGACTTGTAAATGTCCAACATTACCCCCTAAAGAGTGGTTGGGGGGTATATGATCTCAAAATCGCCCATGCATGCGGTTAATAGTAAGACCCAAAGCAAGGGACTTAATAGAATACTCATCCCCTCGCTTTTAGGTGATTACAAAGGGACCTTCCCAGATAGAACCAAGATTTTTCCCTCCTTGGTGTGATGCAATTATGGTAATACAGAACCAAGTCCAATACTTGGAAGAAAGGGAGAGGAGCCTGGCGCTCATTAGCTGCTTGGCCTTCATTAGTGACCAACTTGGCAAGTTATTAATAGCCTCATCTTGCAGCTGAATGATGTGCTGGGCCAATTTCTTCATAGCTTGCTCAGGATCTGTCCTAGTCGTGATATATCTTTTTGCTAATAAGGTGGGAACTCCAGGTTCCTTTCCATACAACACGCGGAAGGGGACATCTTGAGGATGCGATGGTAGCTAATCTGGTAAGCCATGAGGGCACTGGGTAGGTAAAGATCCCAGTGTAGAGGGTCGGAGCTAGCCTTTTTGCAGAGTATCGATACCAGAGTTATGTTAACCCTTTCTACCGCCCCATTTGTGGATGGGTTATAGGGGGCTGAGAAGAGTTGTTGTGCTCCCAAGGAGGTGGCAAGGAGTTTTACAACTCGAGAAGTAAAGTTTTTCCCATTGTCACAAAGGAGGACTTGGGGGCACCCATGCCAGGTGAAGATATACTGGTGTAGGAAGTTGGCCGTGTCCTTGGAAGTCTGAGCGGAGAGAGCCACAGCTTCAACCCATTTTGGTGAAATGAATAATACCAACCAAGATATATCGATTGCCCCCAGTAGTCTGAGGGAGAGGACCTACCACATCCAAGCTTATGGTGTGGAAGGGTTGTTGGGTGTGGTTGGTTGATACTGATACCAGGTCTTGAAGCTGGCTTGTTTTTTACAGGGTAAACAGGCATCCAAAACCTCAGTTATGGTTTCCATGATGCCCTCCCAATAATACCACTCTCTGATCCACTAATAAGTTTTTGAGTTCTTCCGTGGCCCATCATCGTGTGGGACTCCATTATCACAGGTATCCGTTCAGAAGGCCAAAGATAAGGCAACCACTCTACCCCAATTTGCTTGTATAACTTCCCATTCTCTACCTTTGTGTTGCGGGAGTGGCGTGCTAGCATTTTCTGTACAAGTTCATCTTCATCCGCCCAAGCCTCAGGAGTCATGAGGAGGTCATGCAACCTCTCTGCTTCGCTATTATCAAGGTGTAGGAGAGGCAGCCGCGTCAACCCATCAAAATTCATATGACTCGTCCCAGCGCGATGCTCAATGGTCATGTCATAGTGCTGGAGCTTAAGAGCCCAGGGAGCCAACCGCCCAGTGGGGTCCTTCATATTCTGCAACCACTTTAAGGAGGCGTGGTTGGTAATAACTTTGAAGGAAGTCCCATATAAGAAGGGGCGGTAGCATTTCATGGCAAGCAGGATGTCAAGGCACTCCTTTTTTCGTGACGCTGTAGTTTCGTTCTTCCTTAGAGAGCATCTTGCTGAAATAGGACACGGGGTGATCAATCCCATTTTCATCCAGTTGAGCCAATATAGCTCCAACGGCATAATTGGAGGCGTCCGAGAATAACATGAAGAGCTAGCCATAGTCAGGGTGACGGAGGATAGGCCTTTTCTGCAGTAACCCCTTCAGGGTTTCAAACGCGACCTGTTGTTCAACACCCACTGGAAGGGAGTGTTCTTAGCCAAAAGCCGTACAAGGGCTCGCTGAGCTGGGCGAACTTGGGGATGAACTGATGGTAGTACCCCATCGTACCCAGGAAGACTTGTATGTCGCGGAGGGTTTTAGGCTCAGGCATCTTAGATATCTCTTCCACCTTGTCTTTGAGGGGCTGAATCCCTTCGTGGGAGATGGCGTGGCCAAGGCTTTTGAGCTTCTTTTGGAAAAACGCACACTTGGAGGGCTTCAGCTTGATGTGAGAGACCACAGCCATTGGAGCACCTCCTTTAAGTGTGAGAGATGCTATGTGAAGGTTTTGGCAAATACTGTGATGTCATCGAGATAGATAATCACACAGCTAAGCTTGAGATCTGGAGTATGTGGTCCATCGCCCACTGAAAAGTTGCAGGGGCGTTGCATAACCCCCTGAGGTAGCCGAAAGGTTGGAAAAGACCCTCGCTACAGATGAGGGCGCACTTCTCCTGGTCTTGAGGAGAAAGGTCCATCTGTCAGTATCCGCTAGCCAAGTCCATGGCTGAAAGGTACTGGGACCCATATAGTTGTGCCAAAGCGTCATCAATTCGGGAGATGGGGTAGCTTCCTTCTTGGTAAGGTTGTTCAGCTTGCGATAGTCCATGACGATCCTATGCCCTCCATTTTCTTTTTGATAAGGAGAAGAGGGGACGACCAACGGCTTTGTGAGGGTACCAGCAGCCCAGCGTCCAACAATTGCTTGAGCTCCATTCACATCTGCTGCTCCTCAACTTTTGATTTGCAGTAGAGCTTGGAGCGGATAGAGCGAGCATCCCCAACATCAATTGTGTGAGTCCAACCCTTCATGTGCCCATAGTCATTATTAGATTGAGAAAAAATGTTGCTATAGGACTCCAGTAAACTGTGAACTTTGTTAAGCTCAGCGGGAGTCAGATCATCCAAAATCTTAACGTTAGGTAAGGCGCATATTGTTTGTCAATGGGCAGTCCTATATCCGCCATAGACTCAAGGCAGTGAACTTGATGGACGTACTCAACGGGTAGCAGCAGGGATTTTCCAATCTCCTGATGCTTTTTGATGATCATGTTCTTACTGGTAAGATTCCCCAGCAGAAGGTTAATAGGCCTCTGGTAGGCAGGATCTAGGATACCTAGAAACACACGAGGTTCTAAGGGCTTAGGCCATCAATGCTTGTGAGATGCAGAAGGAAGTTTTGGGGGATTTTCATAGTGATGTTGGTGGCTACACCTTTTGCTCACCCACTTTAATTGCTGTCTCCTCTGTCGCATACAAGGGAATGCCCTCTGCAGCATCCACGAAGTCAGGCAACAACTTAGAGTTTATTCACGACGTGGTATAAATAAGGGTAAGGGCAGAAGAAGGGAATTCAACAACGCATGTATATTCCTTCTTCTTAGGCTCGTTGTTGGTAAAGACTAGGGGTACCTCGTAATTTAGAAGGGAGAGGGTTCCCTGTTTCATATTATTATCCCGTCATACTCAAACATAAACTGAGCGCCATTGAATATGTCGTACATAGTTGTCTAATGCCAAAGCGGGGGCAGCCAGAGGAGTTTCCCAATTCTTATGAGTAAAGAAGAGCAGGCTCCAATAGCTAGTGTGTTGTTGGGCCCTGCAGTTCCAAACTCTTGAGAACAATCAAGGTCAGGGGCCAACTTAATCTTTTTAAAGAGCTTGGTGGATACCACGTTCACTGGGGCGCCCGTGTCAAGAACAGCTAGCACGCGCATCTTATTGATAACAACCTCTACCTTGGTTATCGTGCTATCAAAGGTAGGGGTGAGGGCGAGAACCTTTTTCATTTGGAATGTAGAGGCCAGGCGTTGAGCCATCGCGGGCCATTTATCTTTGATGGTTTGAAGGGTATGAACCTGCGGGGTAGAGCGAATCAAAGAACCAATAAGTTGGTTAGCATCACTGGCAGTATCAATCACTTCTGACACCCATACTATCTGCTGTAAATAGATGTGTCAAGGAATCACACCTATCTTAATACGCTCAGGCCTCAATCTATCAGGAACCTGCACTTCCATCGGCGCTCCCAACACATAATAGCCTACATCCTCCTCACCCCCTTCAGACTCGTCATGAGAGGGATTGCCAATGCACCTCAACGAGTTACTAACAGGGGAGAAGAAACCAGCTTGATCTCCTCACAGGGAAGGGCTTTTTCGCTAACGGCTACCTTGTAACTTTTGCAGAGTGCATCGTGGAGGGACCCTCTTTTGGGGAAGGCGGTGGAAGTGTATTGGCTTTGACTTTTGCCATAGGAGCGGCTGACTTGAGCGGCCCCTTAACAGCAGAATTTAAACTAGAGGCAGTAAGAGTTGCAGCTGAGGAGGATTGAGGCAGCGCTTAGGTGGGGGTGATACTTTAGTCACCTTAGAAGACTTCTCGGAGAGAGGTTGCACCAGGGAAGGGTTAGATGACTTTGCGGGCTGAACTTTAGAAACTGAAGGAGGAGAGGAGCGCGGCCCCATAATGGCCATTAGTTGCCGCCTATCCTCACACGATGGAGGAGTACGATGGCGTGGTACCTATGTAGAAATGGGGTTCCATAAGGATACAGCCATAGAAGGGGCCAAAGGGGTCCGCGTTTCTTCCCACATTGGAGCTTGTAAGCAAAGTTCAGGTTCATAGAAGTCAGCCACTTCCAGTAATGCCTCTTTAATATCCCATACCATTTTGATGGTGGGTTTTATAGCAGTAATATGCATTGCTAGAGAGGGATGAGAAGCCAAGCTAGCCACGATAGCAGCAATGGCGTCATCTAGAGGAAGCAAGTTGGCCAGCAACAGCAGTTGAGCTTGGCTATAAAATCGCGCAACAAAGGAGGGGATTGATTCTCCCTCCTGCAGGCAAAGTCGCATAAAAGCCTGTTTGTGCCGCCATAAACTCTGCTTTGAACTAAACCATTGATCAACGCATGTTTGAACTCCGCCAAGGAGGTAAGTGTGGCCATAATGGGAACCATGATCTCTTGAGCCATCCAACTCAAGCAGGGAAGGATACCCTGGGTCTTTTGGAGGTCCGTCGCACCTTCCATGGAGGATTCATAAATGTAGAGGAAGGAGGCAATACTGCCTTCCTAGGTGTAAACTTATCTCTAAATGGAGGTTAACTATAAGAGGGGAGGGCCCAAGGGGGCCTTGAGAAGGGAGCTGCTCAAGCCTTTTGAGGCGATCCAAAGCACTGGCTAGTTGAGTTTCAATAGAAGCTAGCCTTAGTTCCGTGGTAATTGGCATTTTCCAAAAAGCTTTTTGGAGGTTTACAGGTAGCCCCTGTAGTGAGCACCACTTGTTGGATTTTTGGCGTTTGTTAAGCTTGCTGGTGCGTTTTGGGCCTTATTTCCAACAATTTTATATTTGGGACTGCTCTTACCACTATTAAAATATATTATAAATATGCACTTAATAAATATTTGCACTATATAAGTTTTTATTAGGTGCCACAAGGGGAAAAACTAACCCCAATATTAATGCAATAATAATTAAACAATTCGAGGTCCAGGTTCAGATTGCTTGGTGCTGTCCAAATTAGGAAATATGTGGGTTCAGCCTATCAGGTTGTTTTGAGACTCACATCGCTTCAATGCGGGGGCCAAATGGGATGGAACTGCCAGGAAAACAAACCCGTGGGGTAGGGATTTAATCAGTTTGGCCCAATCAGAAGGCGGGAAAATCTTTTCGCCCTGAGGAGCCCCCACCGACCCTATAAAAGGGGCCAGTCTCTGCATGAGAGTTTGAACTGAATTGGCAGTAGTTGTGGAAGGAGCCTCTGATGGACTCTCCTGAATTTTCCACATAGTCAGCACAATTTGACTGCCAGAGCTTGTGGTATTTGCCTGAGTTTTGTTTATGAAAGTGTCACCCCAATTATTAGGGTTCCACCAATTATTGACCAGGGTCTTTTGGCCAATATTTTGCTCATTTACCTTGATACCACTCTTATAATATACTCGTACTTGTAAATGTCTGACAGTCAATTCCACAAGAAGGGGGAGGAATCAATACCTGGAGTACCACAGAAATATGAGCAAGTTGAAGGGTTAACTTAGGATACATAAACAAAAGAGATGAGCAGGGGTTATACAGGGTAGTCATGAGACTTCCTCTAAACAAGTAAAGACAATTCCTTTAGTATAGATACAGATGTAGGAAGGTTTTTTAACTATTTAAAAAGTTATATGTGAGGCTTTTCTCAAAATTCAAAAAGGTGTTGGATATAAGGAGGTGGCCCTAGAATAAAAATGCGCCTTATTTTTTTTGGTAGAATGTGGTGAGCTAAGGGTTAAAAAAATGCATTTAAATCATAAGATAGCTTTATAAATTATTTGTTCATCTTTTGCGTGACCACTTATAATTCTCCTATGAATCTTCACATAGGAGGAGCTTGATCAGAGGTATTTGGATACTTTCTTCTTTTGTGCCTTATAATTACTTTATAGAAATCAGCATATGAAAGATCTTGAGCTTAAAGTTCACTTCCAGTGGTGGAGGAGGGTGGGACAGGTTGCAGAAAATACATCACAAATTTAGCGTTTCTTAAAACTTTTCTTTCTCGTTGCAAACACTTTTGCAACCCATTCAATTAAGGACTAAATCTAGTTTGATAATCTCATAGAGAGGATTAGTCTGCGCCCATGTCTGGGAGCAGTTGGGCAAGCAAGGCAAGAGGAGCAGGCGGAAGGCCCACGGCCTCTAACGTTCAAAAACGCCCCAGAGAATCTGGCGGAATAGAAAAAATCTAAAAAGACTGGCGGTCACAATTTCCCCGGAGATACTCACGTGGCAAACACGATGCAATCAGTACATCAACACGCCACATTCCCAGCCACTTTAGTCGGTGGAATCTGGAGTCCGTGTGTATCTGAACATCCAAAAAACGGCCCTATGGGAAAAATTTTGTGAAGATGTACACAAAATTTTCCCAACCGTGGTGTACGTTGCACCTCACTCCATGTCGCGTGGTTGGCTGGACCTAAGTTTCAAAAAGCAAAATAGCAGCAGATGAGGCTGCAGTGGTGCGCATAGTAATCAACCTCCCCGAAGGGCAATGGGTCATCGAAACTAAACGCACCAGATGGACAAAATCAAACCAAATTTTCCTCACATTTGACTTTTTGCCTACTATGGTAAAACGTGACATTTTGGAGCAACACCTGAAAGATGGTCTCGCTATATACAGTGAAATACAATCTTTCAAAATGCAACGTTTCACGCTGATGCCACACCTGTGCACTGGCAAAGCCATCGCAGTTCTGACCCCAACTGAGGAGATCGCAAAGGACCTAACCCAGATCCTGCACTCCACCTTTATTGACATTGCAGGGCACACCACCCACCCATTCCAGGTAACCGTGGACAGCGCGCCCCCCATTTGCACCCACTGTGACGCGTTAAGCCATAAGGCGCACACATGCCCTATCAAAGAGGGCGTCACATTCCAAGAGCACCCCTCGGCGGCCATGGCCAGCGGAGAGGCGCACTATGAACCAACCGCAAGCACCAAGGAGGCTTTCCCATGGGGAGCACAAGGCTGCTACCTATTGGTAAAGCCCATCTCCCTGCAGGAGCGGAAGAAGGCCAAGCAGGCTTATAGGACCGCGGCCAAGGAAGCGGCCAAGGCCACCACCACCATCCCACACTCACAACACCAGGAGGACATGGAGACCTTTGCGATGGAAGCAACTCGGGAATCCATCACCCAATCAGATTGGGAGGCCCATGCCGAATGGGGCACTCAATCTGAGGATCTGATGGGAGATTCAATCTCACCCAATCGCTGCACCCAAGCCCTGGTTGAAACTGACTTGGGACCTATCCCAAACAAAAAAAAATTTTTTGCCCCACTCGACGGTGCACCAAACTTGTCCGCACCACAAAAAATTTGTCCGACATCAGGAAAACAAAAAGCGAAGGCCAAAGCCAATGCAACTCTTTCTGCAAAAATTAACAAAAACCCTGATAGCGTTGCTGCTAATACCCGCGCTGCTGTGAAAGCCCATGGGGACCTGGAAGAGGCTGGTGGGCCCAGGGCCCACCCCCTCACACCTAAGGTGAGATGGGGGAAACCTTCACTTTAGGGATGCTGAATATCACTGGACTCAAGGCCTCCCCATCCTGGGCTAGGAAACTGAGTTTTTTACAAAACAATTTACCTGTGGACATCCTGGCCATCCAGGAGTCCCACTGTCCACGAGGTTCCGAGGAAACTTGGAAAACAATGCTCCTACCATCCCTATCCTTTTGGTTGAAGCACTGTGGGGTGCTAGTTCGGAAAAATAATTTTTTCAAATTTATATCTTCAGAAACATTCCTAAATGGCCGAGTGCTCATTGTCACCTTCTCATGGGCCAATGTTGCACACACAATCATCAACATATATGCCCCAAATGGTGCACATGAGCGTCAAAAATTTTTCTCGTTGGTCAAATCCCTCCCGCTACCCCCCAACTCTTTCCTAATTGGTGACATGAACTGTTGGCTAACCTCACTAACGGACCGGTGGCCACCCTCACCCCACGCCCCACAGGGTTATGTAGAACTACGCGTTCTAAAAGCCACCCTTGGGTTAATGGATGCGCTGCCATGACATGCCCCACTGCTCGAAAACATGATGTGTCCCCACGTCCACAACGGCCAATTAAGGTCCATGACCCGCATCAACCTTATTCTAGTGCCGGTGAAATTCTAACCCCACATCTCCCACTTCAAAACAACGAAAATGGAATTCTCTGACCACCGACTGGTCTTGATAACATACCACTTACCCGTCACAGTTGCAAAGGCCCCACATTGTGCAAAATCCGCCCCCCAGAGCTCGCGTCGCCAGGATTTTCCACGTGGGTGGAAGAGGCAACTTTGGCAAAATCGTTTGTTGCACCATTTTGCGCGGACCCCATTTCCACATGGGCAACTTTCAAAGAAGACACCATCCGCCACCATCGCCATCTCTCATCCAGACGCTCATGAGCCACATCAGCTTTTATATCACGCGCGCTGGCAGGATTGGCCCACTTGGAGTCCAATATTCCAGCCTTAGGATATAGCCCTGCATGGGGCCAGAAGTGGGCGGAGGCAGCCGCCCACCTCAACGCACTTGAAAGGCAACACAAACATTGGGTTTGTGTCCAATACAGGGCCACACGCATTGCTAAAGGTGACAAGTGCACTGCATACTTCTTCAAAAAAATTTGCACCACGCCAGAGCGTGGCCTGCACACAGGTACGAAGATTGGATAATTCTATTGTGGACACACTGGCCAAAGTGGCAATCGAAATGCAAAGATATTACTCCGAGTTATACCGAGCTGAACCAATTCAGCCAGCCAAAATGGCAGAATTTCTCGACTGAGCTCATATCTGCACCATTTTCTGATACCCAGAAATTTTGAATTTAATTACTCCGAACGAATTATGGACTACCATTTGCGGTGCACCAAACCAAAAATGCCCAGGCCCAGATGGCATTCCATATGAGTTCTACAAAAAATATTTTAAATATATCCCCATTGCTGCTAGCCTCACTCAACCAAAGCCTGTTGGAAACGCGCCTCCTACCAGGAGGACATGAGGCCTTTACAGTCACACTCTTCAAGAAAGGGGATAGGCTAGACTTAGCCAACTGGCGCCCCATTTCTCTAACAAACACAGACACCAAAATTTTAACCAAAATCATGGCTAACCATTTAGGGACTGTAGCATCTGCCACCATCTCCCCAGAACAATTTGGTTTCATCCCCAGAAGGTCGATTTGGGATAATGTGCACTCTGTGACTAATGTGTGTCAGTCCACAGCCTCAGGGGCACTTGTATTCTTGGACCAACAAAAGGCCTATGATAGAGTAAACTGGGAATACCTTAAGGCCTGCCTCCAACAATTCCGCCTACCTCCCCGCTTCATTAACTGGGTGATGCTGCTCACGGAATCTGCAACAATGGCAGTGCGCGGCCCAGGTTTCCTAACGGAAGTAGTCCATCCTCAAAGGGGCCTGCGACAAGGGGACCCCCTCAGCCCACTCTTATACAACTTCAGCCTTGACCCACTACTGCGAAATGTGAATGCCCAACTCACTGGGGTCCATGTGCCAGGCCAAACCCCAGTCAAGATGATGGCATTTGCAGATGATTGTGTGGTGGGGGTGTCTAATAACAAAGATGCACGCGCGCTTGAAGCCCTAATCCAGGAATATTCCCGGGTAAGCAACGCGGCACTGAACGCCTCCAAAACCGAAATCATCCTCCTTGGTCGGTTTCAAAACTGCTGGGCCCCAGCAAGTAGTTCCCAACCCAGCCCATCTGCTCGCCCACGTCCACGCCTTACTAACTCAACACACACCGCTCCACTGGTGCTCCCCTTTGTGCCACGACCTACCATAGGACTGGTATGCCATCTGGGCATGTGGATGGAGGCAGGTGGATACGCGTCAGCAGTAATGGAGTGCCATATACTGGACAACATGACGAAGTGAATTGCCTCTCTCAGAGCCCACCCTACTACCCTCACTGGCAGAGTTGTTCTTGCCAACTCTATGCTCCTATCCAAAGTCTGGTTCGGAGCCCACGCCATCCCCTTCTCCCCAAGCTTCTTCAAACCCCTGTATGCTTTGCTACAAGGTTGGCTTTGGTCAGGCTGCCCTCCACCAGTACGGCTAGAGGGCATGTTTGGCCCCCATCATCATGGTGGCATGAGCCTACTTGACTTCAAAGCCCATGCCGCCAAGATCCTGGGCACCTGGATTGCGGCCATCACTGCTCCTACAATCCCATCCCAACACTGGTCCCGCGCGGCCCGCTCAACTTCTCCTGAGCCTTGGGCCTCAACAATCCATCAAACCCCCACTCCCTGATGAAATACCTCGCTTCACACACATCAGCCACAGGTCCTCACGGGACCAAAACCCACTACAAACGAATCCTACTCTCCATGCGAAGCGCAGAGTGGAGAATTCGTATTAGTGGACATACAACCTGAAAAGGCCGCCCCTCTCCTCAGTTCACACAAGAGGTACAGGGGCTACCCATCCATGATGGCGTGATCCCCATTCGACCCCAAGTCCTATCCAGGGTGGACTACCTGGACATGATGGACATCCCTTATTCCACTGAGACCCAAAAGACTATCTGGAAATACGCACACCATCCTCTGTTGCAGCCTCCAAGTCCGCTCCCATGTGTGGCGCTGCCTGAGGCGGGTGTATCATACAGCTGAGCGCTCTAATGCTTTACACTCATCCTGTGTCGTGTGTGGCCAGTATGGAACGCTGTTTCACCGCCTGGAGAAGTGCCCCACCTCTAAAGTAATATGGCGCGAAGTCCAACGTCTGCTAGGCCAGGATCAAACACATCCCTTCAGTCTGTCAAGAGATATGTTTGCTTCATCAATGGCCTCCCCCTCCCACCCTCCCTCCATGCTCTGGTAGTTGCAATCGCCATGTGGACTATCCACACGATTGTCTTAGATGCCATCGCTGGATCCATCCCCACCCTCCCTGAAGCTGTCCACAGATTCCGGTATCATTTGGTGGATCACTTTCAAGCGTGGATGTTTGGATATCTCTCACCGCGTCGCTGACAGCTGGTCTCCTCCTGGTTCCCAGTCTGGTTCATCAAATCAGACCCCTTCCTCCACACGTGCTCAATAGTGGCTACGTCCCCTACACACGTTCCCTCCCCCTTCCCATAAGTGGCGTTCCCTGGCAACAAGAGATAGCATCGCTTCTCTGGGGTGCCTCCCCTGGTACTAAGTTTTGTCTCATCTGAGTCATATTTGGAAGTGTCCGTCCCATGGTTGGCCTTCCCGCAATAAATTTAAAATTTAAATTTAGCGCTTCTTAACAGATAGGTGTCATGTAGCACGATAAGCATTTTTTTATAGAAGAGGCAATTTAAACTAAAGCAATAAATTAAGTACAGCCAATTAAGCGCATTCTATTAAAAGAGACTATAAAAGTACTAAGCGGCTCTTATGAACATACAATAGACAACATCAATGAATCCCCCCCTTGGGTTGGGACCATCTAGTACTAAAAAAACATACAATAGACAAAACTAAAGATTGATAAACATGTTTAAGATTATTTAAAGAAAAAAAATTAAAATAGGCCTTTGTTATCAGTTATTAGTAATAAAAACCAGGTAGCCCCTAGTGTTAAGAACAAGTAGATATCATCGTCCCATGAATTATAATATAAATTGACAGTATTATTTGATTAAAAGGTGACTTAGAAAAGACAAAAAAATGGGTAAAAGGGCTCTTAAAATCAAAATTTAAAAAAAGAAAGTTGTAGCTTTTGATGCGTTGATAATAGAATTATGGAGTTTATAGGATTAGTGAAGTTGTCCATATCAAAATAGAAAGATATTATCAAGTTTAATTAAAGTTATTGATATTTCAAAGGAATTTCATAAAGATTTTTTATCTGTCAGTTAAACTTTACTTAAATATAAATTACTTATGGATTAAGAACTATAAATTTAAGTCACTAGTAGATTTAAGATGAAATTTAAGGAAGTTTAAGAGAAATTTAAAACTATAAAGGTGACTTCTGAGGGCCAAATAACTTTTGGAATTCCATCCAAGATGAAAAACACGTACTTTCCACCAAAATTACATTTTGCTAAACTCAGTATTTTTATATACTCAAGACTTCTTGGTCTTGAAGAGTTACAAGTTTTTTAGTTTGATTTCCCATGTATTGAGTCTTAAGAGTGTCTTGCTTGTTGAGTAGTTATAGATCCACTTTTATTACCTTTGAGAGATCCTTATTGGCTCAAGAGTTTATGGTTGAGATCATTTACTTAGGTTATTGGACTTATATTGGCGATCAACAAAACTTTTATGCCGCTATGTGTAATATGACCTTGTTATTTTATTTAGGATTAGGTTGTATTTATAGTTAGCTACATGTTTTAGGAACAGTAATCAGGTTTTTTAAGGTGAGATGGTATGTTCCCAATAGATATACCTTGTAATTGAACTATGAATTATAGATTTTAGTATCATTATCATAAAGGTTAACTACTTATAACTAAATTTAAGCCTGTGCAATCTTATCTTGAAATATATCTTTTTTGTGGCTAGACATCCGTTGTAAAACGTGTAACACTTTTTATATATTGTTATTACATCCTTGCGTTTTGTATTGTAGATTGTCACTGATAATTTTATATAGTTTTGAAACTATCAGTTAAAATAATACCACTTAACGCTTAGTCAAATCATCAAGCCTCTAAATTATTTAATGACAAATTATAAAACTTATCAAACTAACAAAAAATCATATAACCTATAACCTCTCAAAAACATTAACCTATTAAATTAAAAAAAGAATCACCAATTCGCTTGATAAAACATTTAAACCTATTTAGTCAATCCTACATTACTAAACTGCTCATCAAGATTTTAAATTTTAAATATAAATTTATTGTGGGGAAGGCCGACCATGGGACAGACACTTCCAAATATGACTCAGATGAGACAAAACTTAGTACCAGGGGAGGCACCCCAGAGAAGCGATGCTATCTCTTGTTGCCAGCGGGAATGCCACTTTTGGGAAGGGGGAGGGAACGTGTGTAGGGGACGTAGCCACTATTGAGCACGTGTGGAGGAAGGGGTCTGATTTGATGAACTAGACTAGGAACCAGGAGGAGACCAGCTGTCAGCGACGCGGTGAGAGATATCCAAACATCCACGCTTTAAAGTGATCCACCAATGATACCGGAATCTGTGGACAGCTTCGGGGAGGGTGGGGATGGATCCAGCGATGGCATCTAAGACAATCGTGTGGATAGTCCACATGGCGATTGCAACTACCAGAGCATGGAGGGAGGGTGGGAGGGGGAGGCCATTGATGAAGCAAACATATCTCTTGACAGACTGAAGGGATGTGTTTGATCCTGGCCTAGCAGACGTTGGACTTCGCGCCATATTACTTTAGAGGTGGGGCACTTCTCCAGGCGGTGAAACAGCGTTCCATACTGGCCACACATGACACAGGATGAGTGTAAAGCATTAGAGCGCTCAGCTGTACATACACCCGCCTCAGGCAGCGCCACACATGGGAGCGGACTTGAGGCTGCAACAGAGGATGGTGTGCGTATTTCCAGATAGTCTTTTGGGTCTCAGTGGAATAAGGGATGTCCATCATGTCCAGGTAGTCCACCCTGGATAGGACTTGGGGTCAAATGGGGATCACGCCATCATGGATGGGTAGCCCCTGTACCTCTTGTGTGAACTGAGGAGAGGGGCGGCCTCTTTGGGTTGTATGTCCACTAATACGAATTCTCCACTCTGCGCTTCGCATGGAGAGTAGGATTCGTTTGTAGTGGGTTTTGGTCCCGTGAGGACCTGTGGCTGATGTGTGTGAAGCGAGGTATTTCATCAGGGAGTGGGGGTTTGATGGATTGTTGAGGCCCAAGGCTCAGGAGAAGTTGAGCGGGCCGCGCGGGACCAGTGTTGGGATGGGATTGTAGGAGCAGTGATGGCCGCAATCCAGGTGCCCAGGATCTTGGCGGCATGGGCTTTGAAGTCAAGTAGGCCCATGCCACCATGATGATGAGGGCCAAACATGACCTCTAGCCGTATTGGTGGAGGGCGGCCTGCCCAAAGCCAACCTTGTAGCAAAGCATACAGGGATTTGAAGAAGCTTGGGGAGAAGGGGATGGCGTGGGCTCCAAACCAGACTTTGGATAGGAGCATAGAGTTGGCAAGAACAACTCTGCCAGTGAGGGTAGTAGGGTGGGCTCTGAGAGAATCGATTCACTTCGTCACGTTGTCCAGTATATGGCACTCCATTACTGCTGACGCGTATCCACCTGCCTCCATCCACACGCCCAGATGGCGTACCAGTCCTATGGTAGGTCGTGGCACAAAGGGGAGCACCAGTGGAGCGGTGTGTGTTGAGTTAGTAAGGCGTGGACGTGGGTGAGCAGATGGGCCGGGTTGGGAACTACTTGCTGGGGCCCAGCAGTTTTGAAACCGACCAAGGAGGATGATTTCGGTTTTTAAGGCGTTCAGTGCCGCGCGTTGCTTACCTGGGAATATTTCTGGATGAGGGCTTCAAGCGCGCGTGCATCTTTGTTATTAGACACCACCACCACACAATCATCTGCAAATGCCATCATCTTGACTGGGGTTTGGCCTGGCACATGGACCCCAGTGAGTTGGGCATTCACATTTCGCAGTAGTGGGTCAAGGCTGAAGTTGTATAAGAGTGGGCTGAGGGGGTCCCCTTGTCGCAGGCCCCTTTAAAAATGAACTACTTCCATTAGGAAACCTGGGCCGCGCACTGCCATTGTTGCAGATTCCGTGAGCAGCATCACCCAGTTAATGAAGCGGGGAGGTAGGCGGAATTGTTGAGGCAGGCCTTAAGGTATTCCCAGTTTACTCTATCATAGGCCTTTTGTTGGTCCAAGAATACAAGTGCCCCTGAGGCTGTGGACTGACACACATTAGTCACAGAGTGCACATTATCCCAAATCGACCTTCTGGGGATGAAACCAAATTGTTCTGGGAGATGGTGGCAGATGCTACAGTCCCTAAATGGTTAGCCATGATTTTGGTTAAAATTTTGGTGTCTGTGTTTGTTAGAGAAATGGGGCGCCAGTTGGCTAAGTCTAGCCTATCCCCTTTCTTGAAGAGTGTGACTGTAAAGGCCTCATGTCCTCCTGGTAGGAGGCGCGTTTCCAACAGGCTTTGGTTGAGTGAGGCTAGCAGCAATGGGGATATATTTAAAATATTTTTGTAGAACTCATATGGAATGCCATCTGGGCCTGGGCATTTTTGGTTTGGTGCACCGCAAATGGTAGTCCATAATTCGTTGGAGTAATTAAATTCAAAATTTCTGGGTATCAGAAAATGGTGCAGATATGAGCTCAGTCGAGAAATTCTGCCATTTTGGCTGGCTGAATTGGTTCAGCTCGGTATAACTCAGAGTAATATCTTTGCATCTCTCGATTGCCACTTTGTCCGGTGTGTCCACAATAGAATTATCCAATCTTCATACCTGTGTGCAGGCCACGCTCTGGCGTGGTGCAAAAATTTTTTTGAAGAAGTATGCGGTGCACTTGTCGCCTTTAGTGATGCATGTGGCCCTGTATTGGACACAAACCTGATGTTTATGTTGCCTTTCAAGTGCATTGAGGTGTGCGGCTGCCCTCCGCCCACTTCTGGCCCCATGCAGGGCTATATCCTGAGGCTGGAATGTTGGACTCCAAGTGGGCCAATTCTGCCAGCGCGTGATATAAAAGCTGATGTGCCTGGGTGAGCGTCTGGATGAGAGATGGCGATGGTGGCGGATGGTGTCTTTGAAAGTTGCCCATGTGGAAATGGGGTCCGCGCAAAATGGTGCAACAAATGATTTTGCCAAAGTTGCCTCTTCCACTCCACGTGGAAAATCCTGGCGACGCGAGCTCTGGGGGCGGATTTTGCACAATGTGGGGCTTTAACTGTGACGGGTAAGTGGTATGTTATCAAGACCAGTCGTGGTCAGAGAATTCCATTTTCGTTGTTTTGAAGTGAGGAGATGGGGTTAGAATTTCACCACGCACTAGAATAAGGTTGATGCGGGTCATGGACCTTAATTGGCCATTGTGGATGTGGGGACACATCATGTTTTTGAGCAGTGGGGCATGTCACGGCAGCACTTCCATTAACCCAAGGGTGGCTTTTAGAACGCGTAGTTCTACGTGACCCTGTGGGGGCGGGGGTGAGGGTGGCCACCAGTCCATTGGTGAGGTTAGCCAACAGTTTATGTCACCAATTAGGAAAGAATTGGGGGGTAGCGGGGGGATTTGACCAACGAGAAAAATTCCTGACACTCATATGCACTGTTTGGGGCGTAAATGTTGATGATTGTGTGTGCAACATCAGCCCATGAGAAGGTGACAACGAGCACTTGGCCATTTAGGAATGTTTCTGAAGATGTAAATTTGAAAAAATTGTTTTTCCAAATTAGCACCCCACAGTGCTTCGACCAAAAGGATAGGGATAGTAGGAGCATTGTTTTCCAAGCTTCCTCGGAACCTCATGGACAGTGGGACTCCTGGATGGCCAGGATATCCACAGGTAAATTGTTTTGTAAAAAACTCGGTTTCCTAGCCCAGGATGGGGAGGCCTTGAGTCCGGCAATATTCAGCATCCCTTGAGTGAAGGTTTCCCCCATTGCACCTTAGGTGCGAGGGGTGGGCCCCTGGGCCCACCAGCTCTTCCAGGTCCCCACGGGCTTTCACAGCAGCATGGGTATTAGCAGCAATGCTATCAGGTTTTTGTTAATTTTTGCGGAAAGAGTCACGTTGGCTTTGGCCTTCACTTTTTATTTTCCCGACATTGGACAAATTTTTTGCGGTGCGGATAAGTTCGGTGCACCGTCGAGTGGGGCAAAAAAAATTTTTTGGTTGGGATAGGTCCCAAGTCAGTTTTGACCGGGGCTTGGGTGCAGCGATTGGGTGAGATTGAATCTCCCATCAGATCCTCGGATTGAGTGGCCCATTCAGCATGGGCCTCCCAATCTGATTGGGTGATGGATTCCCAAGTCACTTCCACCACTAAGGTCTCCATGTCCTCCTGACATTGTGAGTGAGGGATGGTGGTGGTGGCCTTGGCTGCTTCATTGGCCGCGGTCCTATGGGCCTGCTTGGCCTTCTTCCACTCCTGCGGGGAGATGGGCTTTACCAATAGGTAGCAGCCTTGTGCTCCCCACGGGAAAGCCTCCTTGGTACTTGCAATTTGGTTCATAGTGCACCTCTCCACTGGCCATGGCCGCCAAGGGGTGCTCTTGGAATGTGACGCCTTCTTTGATGGGGCATGCGTGAGCCTTATGGCCAAATGCATCATAGTGGGTGGAAATGGGGGGCGCGCTGTCCACGGTTACCCAGAATGAGTGGGTGGTGTGCCCTGCGATGTCAATAAAGGTGGAGTGCGGGATCTGGGTTAGGTCCTTCGCGATCTCCTCAGTTGAAGTCAGAACTGTGATGGCTTTGCCGGTGCACAGGTGTGGCATCAGCGTGAAACGTTGCATTTTGAAAGATTGTACTTCACTGTATATAGCGAGACCATCTTTCAGGTGTTGCTCTAAAATGTCACGTTTTACCGTAGTAGGCAAAAAGTCAAATGTGAGGAAAATTTGGTTTGATTTTGTCCATCTGGTGCATTTAGTTTTGATGACCCATTGCCCTTCGGGGGAGGTTGACCACTATGTGCACTGCTGCAGCCTCATCTGCTGCTATTTTGCTTTTGAAACCTAGGTCCAGCCAACTGCGCGACATGGAGTGAGGTGCAATGTACACCACAGTTGGGAAAATTTTGTGTACATCTTCACAAAATTTTTCCCATAGGGCCGTTTTTTGGATGTCCAGATACACACGGACTCTGAATTCCACCAACGAAAGTGGCTGGGAATGTGGCGTGTTGATGTACTGGTTGCATCGTGCTTGCCATGCGAGTATCTCCGGGGAAATTGTGACTGCCAGTTTTTTTAGATTTTTTTCTATTCCGCCAGATTCTCTGGGGCGTTTTTGAACGTTAGAGGCCGCGGGCCTTCCGCCTACTCCTCTTGCCTTGCTTGCCCAACTGCTCCCAGACATGGGCGCAGACTAATCCCCTCTATGAGATTATCAAACTAGGTTTAGTCTTTAATTGAATGGGTTGCAAAAGTGTTTGCAACGAGAAAGAAAAGTGTCTGCTCATCAAGATTAATTACCATTACTAATACAAAATATATAGATTTCATATCATATTTACATGACTTTAACTAGTTATATAATAGTACTATAATAGAAATTTAACAATCTAAAAATAATGAAACTTTAAAAGCACAATAATGTATTGAAGTCATCAGCTGAATGCAACATAATTGTGGCTGCTGACTGACTGTTTATTTTACTATATGCTAGCTGATTTACTCTATGTTCGTCAAGTTTATAATTTACAAAACAATACTAACCAATCATCTAAACTTTTATAATGTGATGTCCTTATAGGGTCAGAAAGCAAGAAAAATATCAAATTAAATGAATAACTACCAAGCCACTTGGCACAACCCTTGAGCTCAAAATCAACCAAATTACCAACCAATTAGAACAGAACTCTAAGACCTGTAAATAAACCAAACAACCATCAAAATTATACATGAAACCAATGTACCTATCTAATAAAATAAATAAACATCAACCATTTAACAAAAGCCATTGACCCTATTTAAGCAACTAAGTAACTAACTTAATGCTTGACTTTACTATTAATCTATATGTTGCAATTAGATACAACTGGGTAAGATTGCACAGATAAATTTTGTTCTCATTAGGTAAAGCTGTGAGAAGATAGTATACCACAACATAAACGTAAAGCTAGATTTAAGTTTCAAGCCTTTATTAAATTTATCTACTTAAAAAACGTCATAGTTTTGTTATGTACCTCCATCAATTGAAATCCATTTTCATGAGAATAAACCAAAAAGTTGCTAATGTAAGTTGACATCAAGGTGTAAATTGCCACATTTGTACCCCTCAAAATCCGTGGCCCTTCCAATATATAAAAGAGCATCTTAAGATGTAATCTGTGCATCAGCCTTCTCTGCAACACCTGAATATTTTTTCATTTCCCATTTTTGGCTTACTTATAGGCTGCTGACACCATTGCAAAATCAGGCCAGAGGTCAAGTAAATCTTAAGAGCGTGATGGATAATGATAGGCAGGATCATTTGTTAAATACTCAGCTGGATAATTCTGGTATCTTTTCACGGTCAACTGGAACACTCATGGCAGATTTGGCTGGACAGATGGTAATTTTAATTTATGAGAATGTTTAACAATTTATTGACTTTATTCATAGGTTTAAGTTGGAGTCATAGCACAAACCTAACTCTGTTATTAGTTTTTCCCTAAAACGGAATGTATTGAAGTCAACCCTGTGACCTCTCATTCAACCCTTTTCCTAACTATTGGATCCTTTTTCACAATTACATTGTACATTAGTCAATGATTTCATAATGAGTGCACTACTGAATCCTAAATGAAGTGATTAAGCCTTTAATACTATTTGGTTACTATAAATTAAGTATAGCCTTAATTATCAAACTTTGTAGTTTTATTCAGAGAGATTTAGTGTAGTTTTACCTGTACTACTTAATTAGAAACTGTACCGCGTATTCATGCTATATGATAAAGATATATTTGGACCAGTTAACCAAAACCTGTGCAAATAAATGGGTAAAGGTACCTCTAACTACACAAGCTTTGCTCACTACAGGTGGCTGTAGTAGCAGAAAAGAATAAAATTAATCATTACAATGGACCAGAATCAGGAAGAAGAGAACAATAAGAACTGCAAATCTGTTACCTTCTATGTTAATTCTACTACTAACTAACTGTAATGAGGAAGTTATATTTCAATAATCTACTATGTTTGAAAGCTTTGAGACTTATACGTTCAACGCAGAGAAGCTGAGACAGATTGGGGCATATTACGGTTAAGATTTCCGCTCTTTGGTCACAAACAATCCAAAATAGTGCCCATTTCGATCATCAGCAGAATAAAGATCAATGAATTGAAAATATGATCATTTTCGGTCCCTGAGGCATTGCCAAATACTACAACAAGCTATTAGAATTATTTAAATGGGACAATATCTATTTGGGTATCTTCACCCCACCGAGCAAAATTCCCAGCTGACCATTTTTTGCCACCATACTTTAATAATGACTTTTAAACAGAATTCACCAAATGTTGAAACACTACAGGGCCTGAATTAACATCCTGGAATTAGTTTAAAGAAATGCGCTAGGCTCTTAATGACAACTTCAACCTTAGTTTCCAAATCTCACATCAATTGGATGAACTTACTAATTAGAAAATTGTAGTAAGTTCATCATAAGATATTAAGCCAATGATACCTGTGGAGTCACCACTGAATGGTTCTAGGGTACGAATCGCCTCAGGACGGAGGTTGAATGTAGATGTGTTTCTCTGTGAGACATAACTTATCAGTCTGAGGCAGTTAAAGCCCTTAAAGATACACTCAATACAAATGTGTTGGGTGCACAGCATATAGGAGCAACATTAAGACCTCCAATCAACTCCTTTCAAGTTGCAAAAAATCAGAAACTTATAAACAGCCATGCAGCAAAATATTATAGGATTGAAAGATTAGTCCAGACACAAAATCAAGAGAGTTGAGACCTCAACCAGTCAGATAATGAGGTATGGTGTAATATCTACGAACTTCACAACATGGAAACTATTCATGAAGATGGATTGTTGGGCTTACACACTAGTGTACGTGACCTGCAACAAAGCTTACACAGTTGCGACAGTTTAAGCTGCCTGCAATGTCTTAATAACAGGAGAATTGTACTACACGGGAGCCAATTTGAAGGTAAGATACAGGATAGTAGATTTCAATTTCCTCATCCAACCTTTCATCCTTCTTGTTCAGAACTATATAATTAGGAACATTTGGAAGAAGAGGTTATTAAGAAACAATGCACCAACACACCCATTTTTATAACACACTAATTATTATTCCGTCTCCTTCTGTGGAGAACCTAAACTGTGAATAAATTCAACCTCATGCCAGTAATACAAGACCTCGGGTCAGCACTGCATCCATGATTTCAGAATCCGGAAGTTTCTATCTAGAATTTCAGAGATTTAATCTGGATAATCAACCTAAGTTTGACAAGCTTAGAATGTGCAGTTTTCTTAAAAATGCTTAAGATGAACATACATGGAGTTGATTAACTTATTAAAGCTACTATAATAATTAGCTGTTTAGATGACCAGGAGTCAAAATCTAGCACTCCATACTAACCCGTTTAAATTAGACCTTTACTGATGCAGTAAACGCGGTTTGAGAGTTTAAATGTCATGTTAGCATGACTTTATTGAAGGGGTCAGTTGCCAAGACAAGGCTATACGCCAAGAGTCAAAAATGGTCAAGCTACATAAGATTCCTGACTTAAGGTTCACCTTGGACCAAAAGCTGAGTGCAAGCAGATATGCCCAGGTTAGTTCAGAGGAAGTGCGACCTGCCAAGCCATGTGTAACAGCAATAACGTTATGACGGATGTGCTACCATTTAAATAATGTCAGCTCAATTTGATTACTTGGTGAACTGGGGTTAAAAACTCATTCAATTTTTGAGATTTACAACTTGGGTTGGCTACGACTACAAATAATCACTTGAGTTTGGTCAATTTCAAAGTACAGTACCCTTTCAGATGGAAGCATGTAGTTATTGGTGCACCTGGGCTTAGCACCACTTTCACCAAAAAATAATCCCAAATTTTCTTAAATGTTTGCTTGAGACAAAGCTTTTTCTTTGGTCATCTTCCTCCTTTAAATAAATCCACCGTTCATTTACAGTTTTAGAATTCATGGTTACTAGTGAGAACTGTGCATGGACTTCCTTGAGGAGGTCTTCAATAAAGTTGGACGTTCTATTTTCAATAAAAAATATACCCAATTAATTGCACTAAATGGCTCACCTTAGTTACCTCCAAACTAAGCACTCAAACCCTCCAACACTGATCTCTGATTGGTTATGGTTTCCTAATGGGTCCAAACCCAAGTGTTTCTATTTATTTGTTTCCAACTCCAATACACCGCGTTATACACCCTCACACAGGGATACTTTGGCTCTGGCGCCCTTGTGGTGCCCCTTTTATCATGATACTGATGATGATTTTCTTGACTTTGTGGCTGTGCACCGCATACCACCTTGCTGGGAACTGGAGAGTTATAGACACTATCCTAACATTAGATGACCAGCCTTTTATTTTACGTGAATGAACATTATTCGTTTTGGACAATTGCAAATGTGAATTGGGTGTGCCAGCTGTTGGTCACAGCTGCGGTGGAACTCACCTCTGTTTTTTCGTTTTGCCAATGGTTGGAGAATCTCAGCGTTATTCTTGCTATCTCTTACTGGGATGTATCCACCCTATCTTGCTCATACATAGTTGATATGGATGATATGCAATTCAGGAGTCATGATTCCCCAGCTTTCCACCAAAATTCACAAAATCAATACAATAAAAATGTTTTGTACTTGCACCGCGTTAGGATGGTGCATACAGAATCAACAAAGGGCTTGGTGGTGATGGACTTGGATAATATGCACAACCTGTCGCCAAAATGGGTATAGGGTCGTTTGTGGCCCAAAACGGGTTTTATAAAATACTTTTCCTTATATAAAATGAGCTCAATATATTCTCTTATGGCTCTGATACGGAACCCAATTCAGTATACCAAATCACATCAGAGAACACGTGCTTGACCACTACCATGATCTTCAGAACACAAGTGGTGGAAAAGGAGTTACTTCTTATATACAAAAAATGTTTATGCAATTGCTGAAGTATGTTATGATATGTGACCTCAGTAATAAGTGTGGCCAACTATTTCTCACCATTTTTTAATGCAGAAACGTATCCTGGAGGCATGCTTATGCCTGAAGAAAATGTTTATGGTGAAGTGTTGGCGTTGTCTGATATAAATAAAGATCATTCTGGATATATTTTGTTGACTGATACCCTTTCATCCCCTAGAGAAAAATCAGCACGACTATTTTGGTGGGTACAAGAGCCTTTTAGAATTTAATTGACCAAGACCTAGCCGACTACCTTAAGTTGAGTTAAGCCAGGTGGTTTAGCTAGGGGAGGGTATTCCCAAGGTATTCCCACGATGAAAAATATGGTTTTAGTGGATTATCAAGTTGGTAAATATCGTTTTTCAGACCGTTTCCAAGCTATTAAAAACCTCTTATACCCCATCATTTTAGGTGTAGGGTGGTAGCGAAAGTTTGACGTCAGAACCAACTTGAAGGACAATACCTTGTCCTAACTTTGAAGATTGGTCATGAATTAGTTGTCCCTTTGGCTGAAGCAAAATTATATGGCAATTTTCCATATTAGCCAATATCAACACATTCAGTCTTGCTCCGTTATTAAAGCCCTCATTGAAGGTTCCTTTACCTTCCTGTTTGGAGGGGTTGAGTTTTTCGTTTGATGCGGCTTCAGCCAATGTACTACCAGCTCATTTAGAGTTTTCTTGAAAGTTCAAGCTCACCGTTGATCTGGCGCGTATGTTTTCCCCAATTTACCCTTCAAATGTACGAGAGGAAGCGGCGTTAGATGTATGTGTTAAGGAGCAGTTAGCCAAAGATGTCATTTTCAGCTAACCTCCCCCATATGTTACCCACTTCTCTTTGGGGAGAAAGCCGATGGTACCTTACGCCCAAGCATAGATTATAGGAACCTCAACAACGTCACAGTACCAGACTTGCGTCCCATCCCACTGGACTACATATTGCACACTATGTGGAGAAGGCGAGACTCTTACACCAAACTTGAATGTTTTACGAGTTCAATCAGATCTGGATCAAGAAGGGTCAGGAATGGGTACCCGCTTTTTGTACCAAAAAATGAATTTTCCAATTTGGGTAATGCCCTTTAGGCTTAAAAATGCCCCTGTCATTTTTCAAAGCTGTAGGGATGCGGCTTTGGGGACCTGCTGGGGTATGAACTTTAGACTACATGGATGATATTCTGGTGCTTTCCCCTGATCAGGAGTCCCATGCAGTTCACCTTCAGCAGGTTGTGGAGCATTTGAGGGCAGCTGACCTTACATTAAAAATAAGTAAATGTGAATTCTTTATGTCCCAGGTCAACTTCCTGGGCAACGGCGTGTTTAACCAAGGGCAGATTATAACTTGAAACAAGGAGAAGGCGATTTGTGAGTTGTCCACTACAACTTGTGATATTGAATTGAGAGTTTTTTGGGGAAATTTACATTCCTTAAGAATTTTACAACGAATTTTTCTGATGTAGTGCGCCCTTGTATAAGGCGAGTGGGGCAAAAGTGCTACAGTGGTACCCAACATTGCAGGATGCCTTCCAAGCGGTAAAGTGCACCCTGTTGTCCACATCCGTCCTTTGCCATGTCAACCCCAATAAAGAGTTTATTGTGGCTTCTGATGCCTCCAACTTCGTCATAGCAGTGGCCCTATTACAATTAGGCAAATATGGAATAGAGCATATGGTGGGATATTTTTCCAGGAAGATGTCTTTGCCTGAGTTATACTATACCATATATATGTTAAAGAGTTATTAGCAGTGGTTGAGGCGCTGACTTATTGGTGTCATCACTTGCTTAGCTCATCTCAACTCTTCTGCGTATGTACAGACCACCATGTCTTGCTGTACTACCACGCACCTTATGCCTTGACCCCTCGGCAAACCTGCTGGCATAAGACACTAGCCCAATTTGTGTTTTCCTAGGAGCTTACTAAGGGCAAGGAGAATGGTTTGGCGTATGCTTTGAGCTGCAACCCTGCACTAGATCCCAATACTAAGGAGGCAGAGGTGCATGATACCCATTTGATGATTCCTCTGGGTAATATTGTGCCTCAACTTCCCTCTCACTTGGCCAACGAGCCTGTGCTTGCTCCTCTGGAAAATGCGGAGGAATATGGTATGTTAAGAAAGGTAGACCTTTCCCAGCCTTTGTTGGCTGAATATACTATGTTCTTTCTAAGTTCACAATATAGCAGGAGGATATTACAAGAGGTTATCAAGTGAAGGATGAGTTGGTGTGTTTTCAAGGCGCTTAAGGGTTCCCGCTGGACCACTTCTCCTGGAAATCATTTGGGACCATCATGAATGAATCACAGTTGGTCATCCTGGGAAGGCGAAGACTCTAGAGCTAATTTGTTGCACTTAAAATTGGAAGGGGTTAACCGCACAGGAGAGAAGGTTTTGTAAAGAGTGCCTGGTCTGCAACCAAATGAAACCAAATTTACAGCCACTAGCGGGGGCGTTGGTACCAGTCCAAAAGGCTGATGGGCCTTGGACTTCTTTATAGGTGGATTTTTATTGTGGAATTGCCTGTATCTGATGACTAAGATGCCATCATGGTAGTGGTGGACCGTTTTACAAAGTTCTCCCACTTTAGCCTTGCAGAACCACAGTTACCGCAGCTAAGATGGCTAGGCTCTTTGCCACTCATGTTTTCACTCTTCTGGGGTCCCTCAAAAATAATTAGCAATTGTGGACCCCAGTTATCCTCCATCTTTTGGGAAGAGTTGTGTAAGCCTTTTCAGATTCTCCCCTGCCGTTCAACTGCCTATAACCATTCAATCAGATGGGCAGCTTGAACGAGTGAACCAGTGTTTAGAACATCTCTTGCAGTGGTACACCACCGCGGATCAAACATATTGGGTATCCTATCTCCCCCATGGCCTAATTCAGTTATAACAACGCTCAATATGAATCAATTGGATGTTTTTCTTCTTCGCCGACTATGGCTTCAATCCTGCCTTTAACATGGATCCCAGTTGTGGATACAAGGTGGAAGCGGTGGTGACTTTACCAAAATGATTTAATAAAGTATACCAGGAGATGAGCACAAATTTATGTGGCCATGCAGGCTTACAAGGAGAACGCTGATGGTAAGAGATGAATTGGACCAGAGTACACGGAAGGAGATCTCGTGATGCTGGATGCTAAAAACATCCCAATCAAGCAGCCATGCAAAAAACTGGGACTGGAGAGAATTGGGCCTTACCGCGCTGTCAGAAAAGTTGGGCCACGCCTCATAGAGATGGATCTCCTCCCCTCGTTTTGTACCTTTTCAGAAATTCCAGAAAAGCAAGCTTACATTGTTTGATGGTCTCCACCAGATAATTTTGAGGCTTATCTTGTGGATGGGGCGCTGGAGTGGGAAGTGGAGGAGATAGTAGCCTCTTGTTGGGTAATAAGAAGACTTGAGTATCTTATATCCTGGAAGGAATTTGATGCAGCGGAGAACAGTTGGGTTCACAGCGCAAGACTGTGCCCATGCCCGAGAAATAATTGAAGCATTCCACAAGCATTTCTCTGAGGCTGCAGGTTCCAAGTCCAAGCAAGCCGTCGCTGCCACATAGCTGGCCCCTGCTCACAAAAACTTTTCCTTGGCGAATGTCCCTGGAGGGGGGTGGAACCCAGAAAGAGAAGAGAGGGTAATGTCATGTTCGCATGACTTTATAGTAGGGTTCAATTGCCAAGACAAGGCTGGGCGCCAAGAGTCAAGAAGGTCATGCTACAATACCTTCCTGACTTAAGGATTACCTTGGACCAAAAGCTGGGTGCAAGCAGATATGCCCAGGTTGGTTCAGAGGAAGTGCGACCTGCCCAGCCATGTATAACGGCAATAGCATTAAAATGAATGTTCTACCATTTAAATAATGATATTTCAATTTGGTTACTCAATGAACGGGGGTTCAAAACCCGTTCAATTTACAAAATTTTTAACTTGGGTTGGCCTTGACTTCAATAAAATCACTCAAGTTCAGTTGATTTTGAAGTACAGTACCCTGTTGGATGGAAACGTGCGCTTATTGGTGCATCTGGGCTTAGCACCACTTTCACAATTTTATGATTCCCCAAATTATCACAAATATGTTTGCTCAAGACCAATCTTTTATGTTGGTCATCTTCTTTTTAAATAAATCCACCGTTCATTTACAGTTTTTTGAACTTTATGGCTACTACTGAGAACCTGTAAGTGAACCTCCTCAAGGAGGTCTCCACCAAATTGGACGTTCTATTTTCCATAAAATATATACCTGATCAAGTGCACCCTTTGGGCCCCATTGGTTCCCTCCAAAACAAGGTACCCAAACCCTCCAGCACTAATATCCGCTTGGTTATGGGCTCCCCCATGGAGTCCAGCCAAGTGTTGCTATTTAATTGTTTCCAACTCCTATGCACCGCGTTATACACCCTCACACAGGGTTACTTTAGCTCTGGCGCCCTTAAAGGTGCCCTTCTTATCATACTCCTGATGAGAAGTTTCCTGGCTTTATGTCTGTGCTCCTAGCACCACCTCGCTGGGAACTGGAGAGTTATAGACACTCGCTTGACAGAAAAGTAGTTTAAAGAATAACCTAATACCCTACTATTAACAGGGTGTTGGGTTATATGGTAGAAAAGGGGGAAAGCTACTAATCTGAATTGCAATAGGGGGAAACTTTTTCCAATTTTAAATTCATTGATTCTTTATTTAATCCCCAATTACGCCTCAATAATATAGCCCAAATTTTCCAAACTATTCTTGGGATAATTCCTGACTTCTGAATGTCTTAATCCGCATTTTTGATTTTGGAATGGGGTGTCAGGTTTGAGCCCCATTTTTTGTTCTTTCTTTTTGACTTTTTGTTTAAATTTCGCTCTCTACATAAGGTTTCCCCTTTCAGATTAAATCCGGGTCAAATACCAGTTTGGGGCAGGGAATTGAGACTGTGGGGGGGCTTAAAAGATTCCTGAAGTTTTCACAAAGTTGCTTAATTCTTTTAATTAAAACTTAGCAGAATTTGACACTAAGATGGGTTTTGTTTGGCGGGTAAGGGCGGGAGAGGCACGTGGAAAACTGGTTTGGGCAGCAGCCACTCATCTCACATTTAGGGTATGCCCGAGGTCAGAGTTCTGGGTGAGAGGGAGGGCCTTGAGATTTGAACCCTTTTTGGTTCTAAAGGGGTGAACACCCCTGTACAGCTTAATAATTGCCCTTGAGAACTTACACCAACTGGACTTTTTTCCTGAAGCAATTTATGTAGGATACTAAATAGGTACCATTGACCCATTCTATAATATCATTGGTTTGGGGGTGATAAGGCGTTAAGGGGTCCCCATTGACCCCTCATCAAATCGTTAATCTTAGCAAACACCTGAGATGTGAAGTTAGTTTCATTGTCCATCAGAAGGAAGTTGAGACACCCATGTTTATAAGTGATGTTCTTCAAGATTTTTTTCAGTCATTTTGGCCCTCAAATTTCTGATTTTTTTGTCTTCAACCTATTTTGTAAGGTGGTCTTTGGCCACTATGAAAAACTTAAAAAGTTCTTCGCTGGTAGTTAATAGTCCCACAACGTTAATTGACATGATTTGGAACGCGAAGTTTGGTTTGACTAGTTTATATTTTTGAATACTAATGCATCGCTTCTTCTTGACAATCCTTGAAGCAGCTGAGGGCATTGTGGATATGGAAGTGTATTGTTTCATAGTAATATTGTTACTACATATGTTCATACGTCTACATATATCCTTTGTTTCATGTATCTTTGTGAGCTTTGATGGTCAGATCTGTATGTTTGGTAGGTCATGGTTAAATGTATCTGTGGTCTACTATAAGTTTGAAAAGTTTTCCATCCTTGACGTTAGTGTTCTTCATCAGTTGGTTCAAAGCGCGTTGTACTTCTGGTTTTTTATCATATTCCTTGGTCAGCTTATTGTTGGAAAATCTATCTGGCACTTTGGTGGTCAATGTAACAGTAGGTAGCCTATACAATTCTTCAGTGTTATGATGTTTCACGCCAAGTTGGTGATGGATCTCAAAAACACATGCCTGAAACTTCAGGCCCAGTGGTCTAGGCGTACCTCTGAATCCTTGATGTTTTGTAGACACTCAGGCAAGTAATTATCAGTTACCACCTTTAAGTGCACTTAGTGATTGTAGACTCTAAACTGCTTGCATGCATAAATCAATGTTAAGCATTTATTAATAATAGTGTACTTCTGTTTATGTACTTCTAACTTCCGGCTGCAGTAGACTACAGGATGTTCTACTCCTTCATTGTTAAGCTTGGACAACATGGTCCCTACAGCGGTAAGGTATGCATCCATCTGGATCACTAATGGTTTATCAAAATTAGGATAGATATATATTGGTGTTGATATGAGGCAGGCGCAGTTATGGTCTAATGCCTGATGGCAGGTTGGCGTCCATCAAATTTTGAACCATTCTTCAACTGATGGAATATTCTCTCACCTATCTTACTAGTGGACTCTATGAGCTGCCATTATTAGCCAAATATCCCTAGGAAAAACTGGTTGTCCTAACTGCTAGACAGCATCCTCATTTTCTTGATGGCCTCCACTTGATGTGGTTGGGCATTAAGCCCTCCTTGAAAATAACAATGCCCAGGTACTCAAGCTGCTCTCAGACGTATTTGCTTTTTGTGGCATAATTTTTGGATTGACAGCGGCAAGCTGGTGTAAAGTTTCATCCAGGTCTGATTTGCTTGTGGAACGTCCTCAATAAAGTTGATACCATCTAAGTAGACCAAGACACAAAAAATCCTAAGATCTCCATTATGCTGTCCATAGCCCGTTGGAATGTGGCAGGGGCATTACATTAACCCCTGCGGCATTATCATAGGTTGGAAAAGCCCAGTGTTGTTATAATAGCCCATTTCTATAGCTCTTCCCGGTGTAGCTCTATCTGCCAGTATCCAGAAACCAGATTTATGGCGGAGAGATATCATTTTCATCTGAGTAGGTTAAGTGCATAATCAATTATTGGGTGGGGGTAGGAGTCCTTCTTCATTATGTTGTTGAGCCACCCTTAGTCATTTATATACAATCTGATCCGTCCTTCATTTTTACTATTAAGACCATAAACGCCATAGATGCTTTAATGGTACCAGCATATCTCTCTGCACCAGCTAATTGATTCTTCATTGATGAGTTCATCTGCCATCTTGGACTGGTAGATAGGGCGAAGGAGGATTGGCGGGTGGTTTCAAGTGTCTACGTGAAGCAACACGTCCTTTTCACCATAAATTAAAGTTGTTATTGCAATAATTTGTTTATTGTTAAATAGAGACATCTCTTGATCCTTTTTTGTCTTCCATCAAGCCAACCAGAAAATTTCAAACTATGAATAAGCGAATGGTTACATATCTTTCTTCCTCTAACCCAAACTCCTCCAACGTCCCAAACTTTTATAATTTTTCACATCTTCCATCAGTAGGATGTGCAGGAAGGCGACTCTTTGGTGCCAGTTCATCTATATTGGATGTGAATGAGGTTAGTTAGTAATATCCAGATCACCCATAAATCCAGGAGTATGAGCCCTGGAACTATAATTGGTTCCCTGTGTGAGTGGTTAAATGGTGTAAACACTTCACCATATCGACATGGCTTTATTTGCAGGTGGATGTCCGTGTTCACTTTAGCCTGATGACCAGGCGGGATGGCCAGTTGGCGGCCTGACCTCAGCAAATTGCCATCCAATTCAAAGATCTGAATTGTTATATATTGAGTCAATCCACACCCTTTTTAATAACCAATGGTCATGATTTCGTTCTTTTAAGCCAGATTTACAAACAGTAGACCTTGTTTCTCCATCTGTTGGTCTATGCGCCAATAGTACATCTAGAGGTTCTAGCTGAGGATCGTCAGATTATTTTCCTCAAAATTTGTTTTTTTTCATACAGCCTCAAAAAGGAGATTCCAATGAGGATGCCATAATGGGTGTTTTGTAGACAATTTCAGTGGTCAACACAACAATAGAACTAAACCTTAAGGGCAGCGCAGTGACGTCCCCTAACAAAATAGTGGATTTAGGTCACACAGTCATGTACTCTTTGTGTTAATCGATATCTATCAAAAGGCCCAATTTTTTAAACAATTTAGTTAATACAATATTGATAGAGGCCACGATATCTACTATAGCCTGAATCAGACCTCGCCCATGCTAATATTTATGTAAATAAAGTCAGAAGAGTAAGATTCAGTAGTGGTTATTAAGTGTACGCCAAGTTTGTTGGCCTGGCAAGATAGGAATGTAACCCATCGCAGAGTAGTGGGATAGTCTTTATTCTCCGAGGGGGATAGCCACATTAATCCCCTCTAGTCTTGGTATGTCACCGGAAGTAACCAATAATCCATAATGCTCAAGATGCTGTATGGTGGGCTTTAATACCACCTTAGCCACTTGGCCAGTAATGTTCTCTCAGTATGAGCGGGTGGTGAATGCTAGTGCATCATTGGCAACGTTGGGTCATAGAGTTGAGAGCGTTGTGGGCTTCCTGGAGATATGTTGGGATCTGGCGGGAAGTAGAATATCCCATTTATACTCCACACATACTTTTCCATATTCTTTGGTAACAGCAAATCCCGCATGATGCACCTCCGGTTTTGGCCCCTTAGCGTTGCACTGACTATCATAATGCCCCTTCACGCCACATTAATGATACATAATGTTATGGATGTTAATTTTTTTATAGGTCAAGTGACAGTCATACAGTTCTCTTTGGTGTCTTGCTGGAGGGGCTTGCTCTAAATTTCTTAGTTATTACAGTACCTTTATTGGGTGCGTCAAAGGTTGCAGTACAGCGGCACAGGTAAAAAACATCTTCAATATGTTGCACTTATCATTTAATACCGGTAACATGCCCCAGTATAAGTCCTTGTATGGTTTCCAAGCATTTTGTATGGCAAATTGTGCATCATAGTTGTCCAAGACTTTCACGCTATATAACACTTGAACCTCAAGGTAAAAGCAGTTAGCAATCTCTATGGCTTTTTTGTTCTTATTGAAGGGAATGTTGAGGTAAATTGGTCTTCTTAGTCATCATCATCCCCACTTTGCAGAAGTTTTTTATGATGTTTTTCATATTCCAGTGAAACAGCTCAGTTTCACTGATCTTGTAATTCAACAGCTCCTGATTCTCCGGGTCCAAAAAGCTCATCAGTTTCGTCAGTGGCCTGTTTCTCATTCACTTATGGCAATTAATTTATCAACAAAAGACATGCATATTCCCCTTCTTGTCAAACTTCAGCAAGTTGATTGGTTAAACTAAAATGCTGGCGTCCTCAGTTTCTTGGTTGAGGCTTCATGGAGCGGTTGGTAGTTCATCCCTGTTGGTTCTTGAGCTGGAGTTCAGGCGGGTTGAAGTGAAGGAACTGGAAATGACTGTTGGGAGAGCTGGTTTTTTGTCACAGTTGTCTGAGAAAGTCAGAGTGGGGCAAATAGGAGTTGCTGAGATAGTGGTTGGGCCAATCTTTTGAGAGTAGTATTGAATTCAGTACTTCCAGAATATTTTGCCCCAAGTATGCTCCCTTGTTTTTGATTCTGAGTCCATCGGGCTTATCTTGTGTGAATTGGTAAACATCCCCTTTGATTTTCTGGCAGGAGGGCCCTGCTGGCATCTATAGAGGTAATCCCTGATCTCATCCAATAACTGGTCTAATTTTTCATCCAGGTACTGCTGTTTATGCTGTAGGGATTTCTTGACCTCTGACAATTGGAGTTCTGCCATTGCTTGTCAAACATTCAGGGCAGCATTTTCCTCAATGAGGTGTGTGACTCTCAAGCCCTGGGCCTGAGCCAATTCGTTCAATGATCCAAATTCTCTATAATGGCAATTTTAAGATTGTATAGCGTTCAGACTCTCTTCAAGGCCGCAAATCAGACTTTACCAGCATTGATGTTTCACTTAAGGTCTTGGATTTGATTGTGATCATCCATCACTGCACCTAAGAGGAGAACAAGCTGTCAGTCTAACTCTTCTAAAACTTCTGGATGGTGTGACTTGTATGATCTTTAGCCCCTTGGTCAGCGACCTCCACAGCAGTGATTTGTACCTATTCTTATTTAAATAAATATTAAACTAGACACAGTGATGAGTTATATCAGCCGCCCATTGAGTCGACACCCCATGATGTTCCAGTATCTTGCTTATGATGAGAATCAGATTGACGTTCAATTGGTCAGTATTTTTATCTACTTGGGAATTGGATTCACATGCCTGACGTTGGCTGTGCATGATGACCACGTGGACTTATCACAAGGTAGCATCCAAAAGGTCTGCCAATAGTTAGTTAAGCCAGAGTTGTGCCTCCAATAACTTGACCAGTCCTCTGATCTTGATGTGTTGCCAGGCAAGGATCTGCATGGTCTGGCGGATCAATGGATGGATATATTAGGCAATCATTTTACCTATATGTTTCTAAGTAGAAATCTTTGTGATCATGGTGGACATTGTCTTCTGTATAGATGATAGTTTTCATACAGATAAACTTTATTTTGGTAGTTTTTGAATATCCCAAGTGTGTTTTGTTGATAGCTTTGGCGAAGAGACATTATCTTTAGAGGAGTCACTCAATGACCTCCTTGATGTGCTTGGGGTATTTTAGCCATTTGATCTAGAGACTGAGAGGCCAACAGTACTACTGGGATGTGTTCCATAGAACGAGTGTCATTCTCCTTGCTGTTCAAACTTCTGAGGTAGAAGTGGTTTTAATTATGCTCCTCTGCGTCCATAGGATGAGGGGGATAATTTTCCCCAAAGCCAATAACAAAGCAATTGAGAAACTAAATCATAGTAGCTAGTTTCTTGATTTCTTCTATAGGTCGTTGGAAATTTCCCTGTAGTAAGCACCAAAATGTTGCAAAATGGGCTTTACAACTGGATATAATCTGCACAGGTATTGTTGCACTCGTTCAGGTATAACTGTATGAAGAAAGTTTACCTTAAAATAAACTTAGAGTGGGGAAAAATAAAATTTCATTAAACTTAATTCTCCAAAATCCTCCATAGTCTTATTAGGTACTTCCAGAAATGTTGATCTGTCATCGTGAACATAAACCAAAACTTTGATGCTGTGAATTGGTATCATAATGTGTGTTGCCATATTATTTCCCTTCTACTCTGTTGTCCATTCCAAGATATAAATCAATGACTCTTAGGAGGTAAACTGGGTGTCAGAATTTTCTGCAACACCTAATCTACCTGATTTTCCCATTTCATGTCCATTGATAGGATGCCAACTTCACTGCGAGGGTCCATCCATGTTTGGGTACATATTTAGAGAGTTTATGAATTTTGTTTGGAAGGATCATTTGTGTCAGGCTCATCTGGATAATTTTGGTAACTTTTTTAATTAGTGAATTGTTCATGGCGAATTTGACTAGACAATTCTATCAAAATCCTGATTGTTGGGAATGGAACTGGGTTGAGGTTTGGGACATTTGGCTGACAAATCTATAGGGTTTGATTTATAAGAAGTTATGATCATATAATGATTAACTAGTAATCATCTAAATTTAAAGTTGTGAAATGCTAGAAAGCATCTGACGTCATATTGAAGGGAATTGATTTGCTGAGGGATACCAATAGCAGTGCAAGGATAGCAGCGAGTTCTTTAGGCATTTATGCGTATTACTACTATGGTCATACTCATATGGTTGGTCAAACTAAAATCTCAACATATTTCACATGGGTATCGTTTTTTAATTTTTATAGTCATTATAAATAAAAATAATTGGTATTAATCTATAATGGTTTCATAGTATATTTTTTAAAAATGTGACAAACTTGTATACTGTTCACAATAACAAGGTCCATGTAAACTACATATTGACCTTTATATCTCTAATATTATCCTGTTTTATGTGGACTGATGCTAGAGATTACAATCTGAATCCCTATATTACAAGAGTAAGGTGTATTTAATTTGACCTGACATTTTACTAACTCTTATATCTACAAGTTAGAAATCTGTCATCTTTAACCTAGATGAGATGTTTAAGCATGGTAAATTAATACTTAAATTACAAGACCATCTAATTCAGCAAATCTATAAATTACCTCTCAAATCTACAATATCTCTATTGGTTTTAGGTGCTTTCCTCTATTGTAGTACAATCACCTATAAAGGTACAAATTCTTATAAGAAAACTTATAAACTCAATTTATAAATCCTATACCATAATTTATTACATTCTCATTCTGCTAATTTTAGCTTTTAACTCTTTGTTTAGTAACTAAGGTTACCAGCCTTTTTAACAAGAATGTTTTTGAATAAAGTAGAATATAAAAACTTAACTAATAACAATAGTATTCTTTCTTTTACTATAATACCATTGTTGAGATCCTGATATGACTGGACAATAAGTCCAGAAGAGCTACGGCAGAATGGGTGAAAATCCGCCTACTAGGATGTTTATTTACTAGTATTCAAGCGCCTTGATATGAGGCGATATTGGGATATAACAGATAATTATCGGATCACCTACAAATAAGGTTATAAGGCAATGTTTATATTCAATGAATATTATTTAGATTGCCTTAAACTAAGGTGATATAGAATTGAAGAATACCAGCTGAAACAATGAGAATCAGCAGAACAGAATAGTTTAAGCTAAAAGAACAGTATTGTCTGAGTTCACCAATATGCAAGCAAGATGGGGCAATTAAAAGGTTAGGTTGTTAGTAGTTTAAAAGAGAGCAGAACAGCGAAGAACCGTTGTATTTTTTAAATAAATAAAAGTGTCATTGGGCAATTGCTCCTATTTTTAGTATATTTTCAAATCTGTTTGGAGGACTGACGATCCCCATATCATCCATCCATTGTTCAGTGGGCTCAACCAATGCGACACTTATGGCATATCCAAACGGTATTGCCAAAAAATATAACAGTGATGCTCATTACAGGGGGCCATTAATCAACCACCAAAAAAGAAAAATTTTCATTTGCTGGCCATGTCTCATTAGGCCTGCTTTGCCAAGGAATTTTCATGCAGCAATGCACCATTCAAATATGAGGAACTCAAACTCACTTTAGACGCAGTGCTCAAGAAACAGGATGAACTTCTCCAAGAGTTGAACGCCATTATGCACAAGCTCAACAGCATGTTTAGCCAAATGCAAATTCTGCGACAACAAAACAAGCAGCTCAGTAATTGTTTATATGGAACCACCAAATGACTGCAGTGTGTGTAGCAGAAATTGACCAGATTCCTTCCAGCCCTCCTATAATAAAGAGGAAGAACAACAGCAAGCTGCTTGTGGAGAACAATATGACGGAGAATATGATGCTGGCAGAAGTTACTACACCTAGGAAGGTAGCTCAGGATTTGTTTATGAATTGGAAAACCGCTTCACTCGATTATGGCAGTGCTGCCCACTGCAGAGGGCCATGCTACCTCCAAAGCAGCGTACATCCTGACCTCCTCTGCTCCAGCTCCTAATTGTTTGGCTGCTTATGGGTCTCAACCCATTCCTAAGTTTGCCCCAAAAAGCCGCATCTATGAGCAGGAGGAGGAGGTCAATACAAAGAAGCTGCCTCCATTTGATCACAATGGGAATATCCACGGCTTCTTTAAATGGCTTGAGTTTTCAACGGAAGGTGCCTCAGATCAGCGTAAAGCCAAACTGTTAATATCTGCCTTGGACGTTGGGAGTGCCAACCTAGTCACCTGCTACCTTCCAAACTGCTCCGTTGCCTACCAAGAAGTGAAAGACACTGTGCTGAGACTGTTTGGGGGTACCTCAAAAATGTCACAGTGAAAGTCAGAGTTCTTAACTATTGGGTTCCGCCGTAACAAGACTCTCACAGAGTTTACTTACCAATATTATGGCGGAAGCTCACATGTTGATTGGGGCAGGCTATTTAGTGGAAGACGACATGTGCATCACAATGTCCTCTGCAGTAAAACCATACCAAGAGCATAAAACATCAATTCTCAGATTTTAATGATGATGTTCCCCTGCTCAAAATTGTGCAGTTCTTGCGCCATATATCCACTAACTATCCTCCACCCATTATGGAGCAGAAACATGCCGCCACCACCACCGGACCCTCTTATTTTGTGGAATACTCTCATCCTTCCCACATTCCACCAAGAAATCCCAGCATTACTATAATTCCACGCCTCATCCTCAGCTGAATTACTTTCAACCGTTTAACTTCCGCCCTGGCCCCATTTACAAAAAATGTCAGCAACCCAATTACTGACCTGGACTTAGTTACGCCGAATTTCAGCAATCCTACCAACCTGGCTTTGGTTACGCCAAACGTCAACAAAATTATCAGCCTGGACCCTCTTATGAAAACCAAGGATGCGCTCTTTTGGGGTTAATTGCTATGAGTGTGGTCGCCCTGGCCATCTGGCATAGAGTTGCCATGATCGTCATGTTCACTACGTGCAACAGGATCAATATTACCTGGGAAAAGATGGAGCAGCGTAGAGGCAGGACTCTCTACCTCCGCTATCTAACCCCAAAAATCCCACTTGAATCAATTGTAGTATATCCAATGAAAACCCACTTATTACGATGATGGGATTTTATACCAGCTATTAGTTGGAGGAGTGAACATACTTACATGAGTGCAAGCCAAGGACGTGGTGGATAAAGGATCTCAGGAGCAACCAAAGCCATAAGCCTGCCAAAAGTTTGATCAAGCTTCCTCAGACATGTCTTATCCAGCCACAGATGCGACAACCCTGAAAGGAGTAAACATCGCCCTTTCAGTAGATGCCATTGTCAAAAAATACCTAAAGCTGGTGAGGGTATTATGATTTTCCTTTGGAAAAGAGATTTCTTAAATGTCCACGTATTAAACAGTCAATATTCTTCTTATTCTGAGTGTGCATACTGTGATACTTTTATCAAGAAATATAGTTAGCGCTATAATAGATACAGGTGTATTGATCAACATAGTTTCTACTAAGTTGATGTCGAATTTGACGTTAAAACATGATGTGGAACATTGAATGGTGTATAGGACCTCTTGAGCGGAAAGCACAGTCTCTGATGGAGCATACAGCGCGCTACCTTTGTGGTTTAGGTCCATTGTCTTGTAGCTCCAGCGATAGTACTACCCAACAGTAACTTTGACCTGCTAATTGGAACTGCTTTCCGATGACATTTTGGGGCTATTGTTGATGTGATGGAGGAGACCTTTGAAAATATGGGACAGCAATCCCAATTTACTTTACCTCTAGTGAAGTGCTGAAGGATCTGGTGCACATGGGCCATATCAATCTTGCATATAGTGATGGAGTGATTCCATTCTGCTATCATTGACTAAAAAGCAAGACTTGGCCCCTTCCCCAGCATATATAAGAATATCAAGGGCTACCTCTCCGTGCTGCTGGGCCTATATCCATTCCTTCTGGATACAAAGACATTGTGAACACTGAGTTAGAGGTGGAAGTGCCAGCTGGGCTTAATGGGGAGGTCATTGGGCCCTATCATCAAACGCAGCTGGAGCCCCATGTGGCAAGGGATTTTACTCCCAGGCCATGGAGAGATCAAGGCTATGTTAGTGAATCTCCATAATGAACGAATGCAAATCTGCTGACACTAAAAGTGTCATATTTATACTTGACCCCAATTGAGGAGGTCCTTCAGGTCCACAAGCTTGGTTTGCTAGATTAGTTTGGTCTAACCGTCGAGTTGCAGTCCAGCATAATGTTAGTGGTACCATGGGAGATTTTAATAAGGTTATCAGAAGAACAAAAAGACCAAGCAATAGCCTTGATTTCATAAGTATAAGGAGATTTTCGCTGTCAATGACCATGATTTAGGGTGTTCTCAGGGGATGGTCCATTGATTGTACACTAGTTGATCATCCTTCCATCAGGTCTTGGCCAATCCGCCAATCAAGGGCAGCTGAAGATGTTGTCACTGAGGAAACTATAAGTTTCTGGAGCAAGGGATGCTCAAGCCATCCAAGAATCTATGGGCTTCTCCCGTTCTAATTGTAAAAAAGAAGGAATGTATAAACTGGGTTTGATAGACTACTGGAAGCTCAACAGCATTACCAAAAGGGACTCATATCGCTTGCCTCAAATTGATGATGCCTTATATTAGTTAGTATGAGATGACTACTTCTTGGCAATGGGTTTATTATCTGCTTGTTGGCAATTTGAGTTGCCCATGATGGAACAGGGGAAATGCACCGTAATCACATCCAAAGGCCTTTTACAGCCGACCCATATGCCACAAGGGCTGTGTAATGCCCCAGCTACGTTCCAACACGACATGGACACTATCCTCAGCGATCTGAAGCTGATGTATGTCCTCATATACCTTGATGATATCAATTTTCTCGCTCAAACCTTTTCACAGCACCTTGATCATATAGAAGCAGTATTTTAACAGCTCGCTGAGGTGAACATTAAATTAAAGCCTTGAAAATTTAGCTTCTTCAAGGATCAGTTGGAATACCTGGGGTTTGTGGTAGACTCCAAAGGGCTGAAGCCTCAGCAAGCTAATGTGGAGGTCTTCCAGAAAATGACTATACCTAATAATAAGCGCAACATACAGGTTTTTGGAAATGGTTGGCTACTACCAGCGCTTCGTCCCTAACTTCAGCTGTATTGGGTGGCTGCTATTTGAGTTGTTGAAAAAAGGATGCCACATAAAAATGGACGAAATGCTGTCTATACTCCTTTGACACACTTCAGATGGCGCTGATCAGTGCACCAGTGCTATTCTATCCAAACTTAAATAAAAAGAGTTTATTGTTCAGATGGATGCATCCCTTTCCATTGTTGGGGCGGTCCTTTCTCAGAAAGACAATTCTGGAGAGGAGCATCCCGTTGCATACTGCATTCAAAGCCTGAACTTCCATGAGCATAATTATATCATGACTGAGCAGGAGTGCTTAGTGGTGACCTATGCATATAAGCAATTTAGGGTTTACTTGCATGGGGTAAAGTTTAAAGTCATAAAAGATCATGCGTCGTTAAGTTGGTTGCAGATCCTCAAGGAGCCTGAAGGGAGTCTAGACTAATGGGCCCTTAAACTGCAGGCTTATGACTTCGAGATTTTCTACTGACTAGGATCAAAGTATCAGAATGCTAACTGCTTATATAGATTGCCAACCATTGCCGTTACAGCGGATCTCAGCAATGTGATGTACAATAAGATGCTCAGCTTAAAATACAAAAACGAACTGCCTCAAGTAATAAAAGCATTATTTGTGATGCAAACGAATATCTTTCAACAAAATAGGGAGCTATAAAAGTAGATCATCGATTCTACAGTGTACTTTCCACGACCACCATCATGGCCTGGTATTATTATGAGTGCACATAAGGCAGTCAAACATGGTGGTGTGCGCAAGACAATAAAATTGTTATGCCATTGTAATTACTGGGAAATCATGAATATCAACGTGCTTGAAACCATTTCCTGTTGCCAACAGTGCCAAGTGAATAGGCCGTTATGCCAGAAGACCTTGTACCAGTTACTGAAACCACATATTACTTGGCATACGGTTTCCCTATATGTCGTTAACCCTCTATTAATGGGAGCTAACCGGTCCAAGTAAAATCTGGTGGCTATCAACCACTTGATCAGGTGGGTTGAAGCGTGGCCAATACAGGATTTGGGGGTGGTCACAGTGGCAAAGTTCATAAATGGAATGTATTATCCAGTGACATGAATTCCCTGAGTTTATTCTTACTGATAACAGAACCAACTTCACCTTGCACATCATGCCAAAGTTGAAAGGGCTAATGGGCATCTGCAGGGATCTGACGACCCCATATCAACCTGAGTTCAATGGAATGGTTGAACTGGTTAATGGACCCTGGTGGACATCCTTCATGCTGGTAACTGACAGGCCCTCTGATTGGAGTTCCCTCCTATCTCCTGCCATCTTTGCTTATAACATTAGCTATCATTCCACCATGGGAAAGAGCCCCTTTCAACAATATACTGATGTCACCCCACTCTTCTAGCATTGCTCTATTCATGTGTAGAAGTACAGCAGAATGGATCCCCACCATTACTTGACTAATTTAGATGACACGCTGATCATCTTGTAAATGGAAGCATACTCCTTAACCTTAGCCAAAAAGATCAAGAATCAGGCCGCCAATTAGGTATGGCATAGTGGGTTAGCACAGTTCAAAGAAGACGAGATGGCATTGTTCCATGACCAGCATGGGTTTGGGCAGAAACACAAGTTGGTCAACAATTGGATTGGTCCATTTGAAGTAATTAAGAAAATTGGTGTTGATGCCTACACCATCAAAGACCCATTATGTGGTCAAATCCTTAATCGCGTGCACACAAAGTTTATCTGAGCGTATAAACAATAGGAGACTTATTGTCCAGTCAAAGGTGTGGTAATGTTGAGATCCTGATAGTAATATACAAGAATCCTGGAAGAGCTACAGCGGCATGGGTGAGAATCCGCTGATTAGGATGTTGATTTATGAGTATTTGAGCACCTTGAGATGAGGTAATATTGGAAAATAACATATTATTATTGGATCGCCTACAAATAAGGCAATATGGCAATGTCAACATTCAGTGAATACTATTCAGATCGCCTAAAACTAAGGCGATAGATAATTGAAGAAGCCAGCTGAAACCAATGAGAATCAGCAGAACAGAATAGTTATAGCTAATAGAAAGGTATTGTCCAAAGTCACTTATACTTAAGCAAGATGGGGCAATTGAAAGGTTAGGTTGCTAGTAGTGTAGAAGAGAGCAGAACGGCGAAGAACCGTTGTATTTTTAAAAAAAATAAAAGTGTCATTGGGCAATTGCTCCTATTTTTAGTATATTTTCAAGTCTGTTTTTAGGCTGATAATCCCCATATCTTCCATCCGTTGTTCAGTGGGTTGCCCTGTGTGATCCTTACACAATATCCCAATGGTATCGCCAAAAATTATAACAACCATTTTTCACCTTTATCTTGTCTTTATATTTTTGTTTAACAGTGGCAGAATAAAAAATAAACAAATTAAACATACTTTGTTTTTTTGTTACTTTTAATCCCCATCTAGATACTTTATTGTGAGTTTTAGACCACTATAATCTTATATAGAAAGTAAAATGCTTGATTCAGTTGTCTTTGCAATAAACTATTTACCAACTATCAATTAGAAATCTTTTGGTTTATTCCCTATTAGTTATGTTAGTATAAATCTAATGGATAAAAGATGGCTCAATGGTATAGTAGATTTAATTAAGTATACAAAAAGAGTTTTGATATCCCTCTATAATGTTTAAAGTAATTTTTTGAAGTTAAGCCTGACAAGATTAACAAATATATTCATTTATAAGAAAAATATATAGCATTTTTTATATTCTTTTTATTTTGCCAACAAAATTATGATTCAAACAGAACAATGTGATAATATATACCATGTGAAATGATTGTAATTCATGAACAAGGACAGTATTTGGCAAATGTGGTGAAGGGCAGCGGATCTGGATCTGCACTGCCCAAAAGTATAAAATCCACCTGTGATAATGAAGTTCAAGCAAAAACCTGAGTTGGTGCATCAGCAGGTCTTATGAAATTTCTAGTAAAATACTAAAGCTACATTAATATATACCATTTTCAGCCATCATTGTCAGTTAAAATGGAATTTGAGTTTTTTGGGAATAGATATGCCAGCACTATAGGAAAAGTTCATCAAATCATAAACAAATTTTTCCTGCATGATTTATATATGATTACTCATACTGTCCGTTGTGGCTGGGTGGATCTTGATTCTAAAACAGTGTAAGAAGCTAATAACTTAATAAAAGTATGATTAGGATTGGTCTCCCTGACACCCAGCGGATGATTTTAGCCAAGCATACATTATAAATAGAATTCAACAATAATTTTATAATTTGATTATCTTTTAATTATGCTTGAGCACACAGTTGTTGAGCACCTTCTCTGGAAAGGTCTGAAATTCTATGGAGCAATAAGCAATTTTAAGTAAAATATTACAGCTCATGCGGTCCCTTAGTGCAAGGAATGCCAATGCAAATTATTTCCCCAACCCCAGAGGTACAGAAAATCTCACAAGAATCTCCAACATCGTTTCATTTACCATCAATGAGGAAATATCCCTATTGTTCCACACAACAGTGGAAGGTGCACCGCCCATATGCAACCACAGTCAGGCTTTTGGGTAAAAGATTTGCGCCTGCCCCATAAAAAATGGCTTGAGAAATCTGATAATCTGTGGCCAGGAAAAGGGCGAAAATGACTCTTGATATGCTGTTGATTTCGGTGCATGGGAGTCATAACTTTTTTAGTACTAGATGGTCCCAGGCGTCATAACTATTGAGGGTTAAAAACACAGATTAAGAAAGATACTGTTTTAAGACATTATATTTAAAAAAAAAACTGATAAAGCACTTAAGTTAAACTAAAAGGGATTTGTGTTAATCAATCAAGAGTTCACTAAATAATATAGTACTCCAAGAGGCTCTTGGACTTGCTTCAAAAAGTTCTAGTTAGCACTAAACTCTGTTTAGGAAAGAAAGATCCCTCTACCTTCCAAAATCCTCCTCAGATATGCTTGTTTAATCTTCACTCTCATTGGTGTTTTATTATTTACTAAGCAAGTTCTCAAAATGGATCAACTAAAATGATGATAGAAATTGGGCCAAAGAGGCGAGAACCAAGGCTCAGAGTATTTTCCTTTAAATGAGGCATTCCTACCACATAGTCAAAGTAGTGGCGAATGGCCATGTTAATTATAAAGCCCTATCACTGCTGGCTTTACTCTGGTACCAGGTCAATATAAACTAATTACGCCAAATTATTAAGAGGCATAATATATTTAAGATCACAGCGTTGATGGCCAACAAGTGTGTAAGGGGACAAGAGATGTTCCAGCGGGGTATTGAAGATCCACTGAATAGTATATTAATACTTTAGGCCAATACATATAAAAGCTGAGGCCGCATGGAAAAAACAAATAAATCAATCAAATCTGCTCTCTAGATATAAGTTAAAATATGACATTATACTTATAAGCAAACATATCATGATAGTTAGTCAAACCAATTACAACATTTTTTCAACTTAGCCAATCATCAGCTAACAGAGATGTGAGGGATCTAACTTAATGAATGCTCAGGCCTATTGGCCTAAAATATGATGATATTGATTTAAGAACATATAATGAACTTGGTTGATGAGATGACAATTACCAGGATCCTTCAGAGTGTAGGCATCCGTTTTCTTCTCAATGATCTCACATGGGACTTTCTATATGTGATCCAATTTGCTAGTCCGTCCAAACCCGGTATTTTCCTGATATAAAACCAAGTTTTCTACTGTAAAGTGAGGTAGGGTATTCCTGTTCTCATTATCCCGCTCCTGAGATTTTACTTTTGAGCCAGCGCATTAGAGCAAGCTGCGCTCTTCAATTGAATCAAAGTTCTGGCCGTATTTGCTATATAGGCATCTAGGCTCATATTTCTTGAGCCACATTTGAATACAAGATTGGGGGAATGGTTGGTTGCTTACTATAGATTAATGTAAATGGTGAATGCCCTGTGCCTGAGCGATAAGAATGTTATAAGCAAATACAGCGTAAGGTAAGAAAAGGTTCAAACTGTACGCCTTTCCCATAATTATCTTTCATAAAATGCCTACCAGAGTTCCATTTACACCTTCACGGTGCCGTTGGTTTCAGGGTGATAAGGCGTGGCCAATACTCCGCAGATGCCCATTAAGTCAGTTGAGTTTGCCAATTATCTAAAATGTAAAGTTAGTCCCATTATCCGTCAAAAGAAACTGGGTGCATCCATGGTGATATATTGTCTTTCAAGATGAACTTCACCTTAGTGGTGGCCCCTAAAACCTTGACAACTCTGGTCTCCACCCATTTTGTGTGGTAATCGATGGCCACTATTTATTAGAACTGTCCAGAAGTATTGGCCAAAGGCCCCTCCACATCAATAGAAACACTGTGCCATGAATAATTTGGCTTAACTGTTTGATATGAGGTGGCCTTCAGGGTAAGGGTTATCCTCTTGACACTCTTTACAACATCAGAGGGTTTCATAGACATCAAAATTCATCGATTCCCAAAAATGGCGTTGTTTTGTTAGTCAAACGTTTTCTTAAAGCTGACATTCCCCGTCGCCTTGTAGGTTCCAATATAATATCAATTTATTCTTTTGGTTGAGGTATTCAAAAGTAGTTGATCATGGGTAACTTTGTACAGCTTACCATTCTGAACAACAGTGCTCATCATTATTTTTTCTCAAGACTGTATAACTTCCATGGGTTCATTAGCAAAATCAAATTAGAATTTTGTCAAATAACTCTTCTGCCGCATTGACCACTAAGTCTACAGTAGGAAACCAAGATAATTCATTGGCGTTTTAATGCTTAACGCCAGAGCGATGCTGAGTTTATTAATCAGACGCTTGTAACTTCAACTCCCATTGGGCCAGCAACCCTTCTGCCTCCTTCAATTCTTGTAACCAGCGATGAGAGGCATGGTTGATACCACAGTTAACTGTACACCATGGATGTAAACCCAAAAATGTTTACATGCTTATATAACTGCTTGACACTCCTTCTCTGTCACAGTATCCTTTCGTTCATGGATGTCCAACGTCCTTCTGCAGTAAGCTACTGGGTGATCATCTCCACTCTCATCAAGTTGTGATAACACTGCCTTAATGGCAGTGAGAGAAGCGTCCGTTTGGATAATATATGGTTTATTAAAACAAGGGTATATTAATAGTGGCGCATGATTTAAGTGCAGCCTGAGTCTATCAAAGGCTGATTGGCAGTTTCTAGTCCACTCAAAAGGTAGTCCAGTTTTTTATTATGAAACAATAGTTCTCCTATTTTACTGAAATTTTTGACAAACTGACCGTAATAGCCTATTGTTTCCAAAAACACTTGAAAGTCCTTCTTGTTAGTAGGATGTCCTATGCGTTCAATTGCTTCCACCTTGGCAGGGTGGGGCTCAAGACATGTTTATTGATGACAAACACCAAATATTCCAGCTGTTCACAGAAAAATTACACTTATATGACTTAATTTTATACTCTGACTTGGCAAGCAGGCGGAAACCTCTTATAAGTGTTGTAGGTGTTTATTGAACATTCTAGAAGACGTTAATATCATTAAGATAAATTAAGTCGCAAGAAATCTTTATATCGCCAAGGATGGTATCCAATTGTCCACTTAAAAGTCGCTGGGGCGTTGCACAGCCCCTGTGGCATTCTAGTAGGCTGGTAGAGACCTTGGGAGGTTATCATGCATCATTTTTCCTGTTCCTCTTTGGGAAGCTCTATCTGCCAGTAGCCAGAAACTAAATTCATGGCTGAAAAATATTGCGCGCCGCCTAACCGGTTAGGCGCAACATCAATTCATATTAAAGGATAGAAATCCTTTTTAGTAATATTTTTCAGCTTCTAATAATCGATTATTACGCAGTTAGACCCATCTTTCTTCTTGATGATTAACACTTAAGAGGTCCAAGGTCCCTTGGAGGGCACTAAAATACCATGTTGCAAAAAATGAGTGATTTCAGCACTAACAACATCATCTGCCGCCTTTGAACGCTTAATAGGATGAAGGCAAATGGGCAAATGATTATAAGCATTGATCTGATTTAATACATTCTGTGCACTCACAGATCATAATTGTCTTTAAAATTTATAGTTCAGTTTTTATCAATTAGGGCCATAGCTTGGTCCTTACATCCTCATTCAGCCCAGAAAGATATTTTCGAGACACCAGTGTACACACTATATGATCCTGATTGCACTCAAGCCCAAGTTTGTTTAGGATTCCAAAATCGTGGATATTATATACCTCATCAACAGATAGGATATGGAAAAAAGCAATAATTTGATTTATTTGAGGTAAGCTGACCAGGGGATGGAAATTACTGAAACTGAAAGCTAAAACTAAAAACTAACATAACTAATAAATCCAAACAAACGCCCAAAATGAGTGGATTAAATAGAATACACCAAACGAAAACAACCAACCAGGTGTGTAGCGGAAAACCGCTTATCCAACCATGGCGGAAGGGAAGGGGGGATTGGGGGGCTCATCTTTGGAAGCAGCTTCCTCATTCCATAGTAGGAAAAATGTCAAGGCGGATAGCAAGGGCGTTAGGGTATCGGCAGCATGTGGTTCAATATCACTAATGATTGGTATTTCATGAATATTGCCAGCTAAAAATATGGCGCTGATATTTTCAGCTAAAGCTTTATTGGCTTTAGTGCGGCGTCTGGGAGTTTGATGAACATGGTAATATTGGTTAGGGTAATCTTAGCTTTGAGATTCCGTGCTACAGTTACCAAGTTCAGGATAGCATCATTGACGTTTTTGTGCAATTTATTTACTGTGATTTTACTTTTTGGGGTGAGGGTTGAGGGGATAACAGGAGGTGGAATACCTCCTGTGAGCATCGCCACTAATTTGACGACAGCTTTGCAGAGGGGATGACAATTGGGTGTGGCAGCTGATTTAACTGCTCGCTGGTGGTCACTGAAAAATGATTTGTCATTTGGCTTTGGGACATATAGGTGAGGGAGGTATTTGGCGTCCCATTATGCATCAACGAACCTCTCAATTTGCAGATATGGTTCTTCAATGAGATTACCTGATTTATCAATTTCAGCCAATAACTCCCATGGGTTCTGGTTGAATTGAAGTGGGGAATTGGCATATGGTTGAGGTTTGTTTTATTCATTATAGGAAGCATGGTATCTAACTGGGGTCCAAGCTGCTTCTTGATTAGATGGATTATGTGTGGCACTGGGGCGAGGAAGAGGCTTATTGGTGTATGCAGGTGTAGCTGCAGCAGCAGAATTGAGGGAGGGGGAGGTAGGATCATACCCCATACCAGAACTGGCATGGGGTGGGCAGCAGATTGGAGGTTGCCAGATGAAAAAATAGCTGTCAGAAGTAACTAAGGAGGGGCACTTGCATTTTGAGAGGTCCAACCTAAAACAGGATGGAAGATCGTCCGCCCTCCCTCAATGTGGGCCCAAAACAGATGGTCAGGGGAAGAAGGAATAATGGCGCAAGGGGGAATTGGCATGACGATTTTACTGAATTCAGGACTGATCGTGGCATATGCCCAAGGCCCAGTGAGGCGTGTGGTCCCATTTGGGACCACAAATTGTAAGATGGGGTTGGAGCCATAGGCTGCCAAACTGTCCATAAGTTCCTGATGGAGCAAAGCATGGGGGAGGTGGGTAGGCAAATCAGAAAATGGACCACCAAAGTGGTATCCTCTGGGAACCAGGTCCAAATTGTGGGAAGAGGGGTACCCTGGAATACCAGGGTCACAGTTGCCTCAGTGGTGGCGTCAGCTCACAGGTGAAGCCAAGATCAAAATATCCCTTATAGGGGCGGAAATCTATAAATCTGGCAGGGGTCATCACCGCCTGAGCCATTTCAATGATGGCTTGGTCATGTTAAGGGAAGAGTTCCCCATAGTTGACCCTTAGGCCAAAACGCATATTGCTCCAGGGGAGCACCAGGGGGCAGCGAGGTACCACTTGGGTACAAGCTAGGTGGGCGTCGAGATCCTTGGGAGGAATGAAACATCCTAGGGGTTTGGTATGACTGGGCAACCCAGTCCAAGCACATTTTCCTGTCGGACAGAAATTGGCAGGGGGAGTTTCACTGCTGCCCCACACTGGAACAACCAGTGGAGAATCTGGGGACATCAGAGCGAAACTACAGTGGGCAATCAAAATTTACTCTCTAGTTTTCTGTATAATTTGCTCAGAAAGTTATGTCGAGTAGATAGAGGTAAAAGCAACAATTTGATGCCGCTTAATATGCAAAAGATAAGGATAAAGATTAACCAGAACTGTTTATATTTCGTCATGGCAAGGAGGATATTCCCAGGCGCAGAGGGAGAATCTAATCTGGAACGCTCATATGGGGCAACAATTTCACCATATAATTCTTAGAAATTTCTAAACTAATGTCAGTCCACATTACCACCTGGTGTCTTGACGGAATGATTAGATTACACTGGGCACGTAGCAGGATCCCAGAAGATTTATCAATCTGGTTAATAAAAACTTCCATGTCCAGGCTCAGCTCAGCTGGTAACCTAGGGGCACTAGACTATTATTAAAAACTAGGTTGATCATTTTTTGAGATTATACTGTTGGGACCTTATGCTTTTGATGATAGAATTAAGGAATGGCTTGTCTTTAATTCCAAAGGTTCTCTTCCCTAAAGTCAACTTTTACTCTATGAGTCCTCATAAAAGAGGTCCCAATAAGAAATTCGTAATTTTAATTAGGCAACGCAATATCAGGAGCGGAGACATTCAGAGAGCCAAATTGCAGTGACAATGCATTGTATGCTTCTTTTGACCTGGTAGACTGAGAACCTGCAGTACCATATCTCTTTAATGATCAATATCAGGAGTGAGGCTTAATCACTTCACCAGTTTAGTGGACACAATATTAGTTGGTGCCCCACTGTCAACAATGGCATGGACTTTAAGTTTTTAATAGAAAATATCAAGATAGGTGAATTCTGATAAATAAAGGTACTCTGGATATATTGTTAAAACCCTCAAGGTGTCCACCTGATTAAAAAGATTAGATTACCAAACCTGATGAGTGCTGGATTCCACCAAGTTCTCGTTAGGGATTGTCGCTTGGACCCTGGTTAGTTGGGGATAACACCTGAGGTAATTGGAAGCTTATGTAATAGTAACTGTTGAGAAAATGGCTTTAATATGATTTGTGCCGCAACTTGACCTCACCTTTCTTAGGGACTAGTGGGTCACATTGACTCTATCCTTAGCGACTAACTGCAAACCCTCTAGACAAAAGTTGGTTTTATCATTCTTCGGACAACTGAAAGTGGGGTTAGAGATATTTTTTGTAATTGAGACCTTTGTAAAAGAGGTGGAGGTAGAAAATACTGTCTCTATTCCCCCCTGACTTTTCCCAAGTCTTCCTCTTTCACTGGGGTCCCTCAATAACTTCTAGCCTTAGAACTGGATTTAGGACAATAATTGTCAGATTTTCCCCAAAATTCTTACAGAGATAACAAAGGACCTAATTAATATAAGGTTTCTCAAACCTATGGCCATATGGTCAAGTTACTTCCTTAGTGGGAACATACCCTGGTCAAAGGGATCTCATGTTTCATGTGGGCTTGGATTTGGAGCTTCATTAGTGACAGCTCAATTGGTAAGCTAGCTCACCATGTGGGTAATATCAGTTTCCTCATTGAAAACAGGGATAAAAACCAAATAAAGCTCTGTATAGGGCTCACAGGCGTGGTGAAGAGCGATCTGGGCATCAAACTCATTAATGACGTTATCCCAATACAGTGTCTGAGCCTTCAAGTTAAAACGCTCAGCAAACACTTTAATCAGCTCTATTATTTTATTTGCTATGTTAAGAACTTCATCTTAAAAGTAGTCATTATTTCAGACCCACCAAAATCTTTATAAGAAGAGCTTTGGCATTAAGGTAGGACAAGCCTTTTTAAGTTTATGAATGACTAACTCTTGACTCTTATAATCTAAAGATTTCATTACTGTAGCCAATTTAACAGTATCTGGCGCTCCAGGCATTCTGATCTTAAAGAGATCCAAAAAAGTATATACGTTCACACTTTTATTGAGTTTTCCATAAATTCAAGGTTTGAATAATGTTTGAGTAGTGGAATGGACGTGCACTTGTAAAGCTAGATTTTCTCTCTCAATGACCAGTACTTGCTGTTCCAAATCTTTGAGTTGGGGATATTTAACAAATATGATATCAGATAGTAGACCAACGTTGGCTTTCATTTCTGATCACAATTGGCCAAGATCAAATTGACTGATATGACTAGCCCTGCCAACTATTCAATTCAGATTCCAAAGGGGCTTTACACTTGGCGGAAAATACTTTTCCATAAAATATCTGAGTTCATACTTGATAAAAACGGTACAGGGAAGCAAAGTGTGGCCGCTGAAGTGAGCATCAAATATTGAATTGGGCACAAGGGATTTGTAACACAACTGCACAAACTCATCACACAGATTAAAATGGTACTGTTTGAAGACAGTATCTTTGAACTAAAACCAATAAAATACTTAATTAAACTAAAAGGGATTTTTACTAATCAAGTAAGAGTTCACTTCATTATCTAGTACTCCAAGTGGCCCTTGAGCTTGCTTTAAAAATCGTCCTAGTTAGCACTAAACTCTGTTCAAGGGATAAAGATCCCCTTACCCTTTGCAATCCTCCTTAGATAATCTTGTTCAATCTGTATTCTCTTTAGTGCGTTAATATTTACCAAGCAGCATTTCAAAATGGGTTGACTAAAATGAAGATATCCAAATTGGGATAAAGAGGCGAGAAACAAGGCTCAGAGTATTTCCCCCTGAAAGAGGCATTCTGCAGCACATAGTCAAAGTACTGGAGAATGGCCCTGTTAATCTAAACCTTATTGTGCTGGTTTTACGCTGATACCAGGGCAACATAAATTTATCACACCAAATTATTAAGAGGCAATAATATTTAAGACCACAGCGTTGATGTCAACAAGTGTGTAGGGGATAAAAGATATGCCAAGGGGTATTAGAAATCCGCCTAATAGTAGGTTAATACTTTAAGCCACTACATATAAAAACTGAGGCCGCATGGCATAGTAACTAGATTAATCGAAGCTGCTATTATGGTATTAGTAAAAAATGACATTAATCCTTATAAATAACTTATCCTGATGGTTGGTCAACCCAATTAAAATATAGACCATAATCACAGACACAAATCAAACATTTCATTGGGGTGAATTTAGAGACTAAAAGTAGTTGAACCATTTTTTCTCAAAGGAGTGGAAAATGGCCAATCAGGTCTTAAGTGATTCGTGGCCAAGACAAAGGCCTCAATGGTATCCTCCATCTTGTCTGAACAGATTTAGTATGAATTATAAGAACTTATAACCTTGAGCATATTTAACGTTACAGATAACCAATCAGCCAATCTGAGACAAAAATCAGCAAAATCTGATTTTATTGCCAACTAATTATTTTCAGGCGTTTTACACACTTCACAAGCATACAAATTAGACTCCAAATGGGAATGAATAGCAACAGTTGAATTATTCAGACACAATTGAATCCAATGAGGTACACAATAAGTGCTCCGCATTAGTAAATAACAAGTATTTAAAGGCAAGGTGGAGCTAAATCATCAGTTGTGAAAGGTGCCAGATATCCCAACACCTACTCACCATTATGGATCTCATAGTAATGATACAAAAGTGCTAAAGAAAGTAAAGGAGTAAGGCTAGAGGCCTGCTTACTTCTCCTGAGGCGCACCAGGCATCTTGGTAGAGATAGGGATTCTTAACATATTTGGACTCAAGGCCATACTTTCTCAGGCCAATAAGTTGAAGTCTCCTGCGAAACCCCCGTAGACATCCTGACAATACAGTAACCCCCTGTCCACAAGGGAAGGAGGAGGCATGGGAAACCATGCTCCTCCCAACACTATCATTTTGTTCACAGCACAGTGGGGTGCTAGTACAAGCAAACAAAATTGAAAAATATTATTAAAGATCCATTTTTAGATGGTTGCATAATGGCTGTTACCTTCTCATAGCACAACAGGGTGGATACAATCACCAGTGTATATGCACAGAATTATGCACAATCTCATTGTGGATCTTTCTCAGATTTCAATCTCCTACCTCTCCCCTCTAAAACCTTCATTATGGGAGACATGAACTTTTGGGTTAATCTAAACACCAATTGGTGGCCTCACACAACAGATGCCTCATAAGGACACGTTGAACTTTGTGTCCAGAAGGCCATCTTAGGCCTATATAAACCTTACCATATGTCGCCTCTCCTTCAAGACATGATCTCCCTCATGTTTACAATGGTAAACTATAACCTATGTCACGCATAGCCCTTATACTAGCACCGTTAATTTTTGAACCCAAAGTTTCATATATTTAAAGCTAAAGAAATATAATTCTCCAATGCTGGTTAGCTTTGGTGTCCTTTACTTCATCAAAACCACCCTCACAGGCACACAAGTGGTGTAAAATACGCCTGAGAGGTTTCGCTATCTTAGAGTTTTATTCCTGTGTCAGGAGTATAACTTCAGAGCGGTATTTTTTACGCCCTTCTGTTTGGATCCATTGACAACCTGGTCAAATATAATAATTAAACAGTGAATCAGGTCTGACACATCATCACGGAGATCCTGGGATCTTCAGCTATAATCAAGTGCACCCTGGCTGGAGTAGATCATCTGGAAAATATTTTCCTAGCTACAGGATACATCTCTAAATGGGGGCTTAAATAGGATGAGGTATTCACTCTCCTAAAAGCTTTGGTAAGAGAACACCAATGCCACATATGTGTTCAGTTCAAAAAAAAATAACAGCTAGAGAAATGAGCCTTGGTTATTTTTTAACCAAGTTTACTCTTTCAAGAATACTGTAGTCTACATATAGGCCAATCAATTGGATGCATTCTGAGTGTAAATACCAAAGTAGTCTCTACTGAAGTACATAGGTATATGCAAATTCATATAGATAAACCAGTCAAACAAGCAAAAATCGAGAAATTCTTCAATAGTGCACATATCAGCACCATGGTATAGTCTGATAATTCAATTAAATTAGATTTTTTGAAAGGAATTATGGGAAGCTGTGCGCAGTGCACCGCGTGGGAAATGCCCTGGCCTGATGGGATTTCCTATTAATATATAAAAATATTTTAATAACATATCTAACCTCCTTTTAGCCTCCATGACTAAATGCATTAGGGAAACATGCCTTCTTCCTGGAGGCTAAGAGGCGTATATAATAACTCTGTCAGACATTTGCCCTCCCAGTTTCAAGATAAGAATATTCTAGGTCAAAATCGGCCAAAAAATGGGAAATGTTAAACAGTTACAAGTCAGCAATTATGATAAGATCGATTTAAAAAATAATAACAATTTTTAAGCCAAAAGAGCCCAGCCAATTCTCAATGGAACCCCACGAATTGGGGTAAAACTATTTCAAATACCTCACAGGCATTTACCACGAGATCAAACAGTTGGAATACTCTGACCACGTGGCAGATTCTGGGGCATCCTTTGGATGATCTCCCCCAGCCATGACCAGTTCCATTCAAGCACCTATGCGGGGACCTCCCCCTTTTATGGGCTTGGCAGGGGTCCCCAAAGGTGCAATAATTTTGTCTAATGGAAATTAGCTGAAATCTATTAAATCATTACCTCAAAGGTACATCTTGCTAAAAAATAACTCCGCTTCCATTGTTCAACTAAGTGAAGCAAGTTTTCTGAGCTTCAATAGGTCAAATTTACATATTTCCTTATTTGGACCATACTAAGATGTTCCAAACTTACCAATGAATTCCCTTTAACCTTTGATACAGCTTAAATACTGAACGTTCAAATATTGAGAGTGTTCGTTTTTCTCTTCCTGCACCTGCACTAATAAAAACCATAAAAACCAGCTTTTTATATTAGTAGTGTTTTTATATTTCAATTAATAAAACTGTTGTGGAATCCAGCAGCGTTTCACACCAGTGAGCACAAAACTAGCTGGATTCCCACAAAGTGGTGCTCACTACAAGGTGCTTTACCTGTACACCACAGAATTTCTTCTAAAAATGGAGGCTGTAAACGTGAGTAACCCTCCAACTCTTCCCTTTTCATCTGAACTAAGAATAGTTGCTCTTGAAAAAGCAACTAGCAAGCGCTTTATCCCGTCTTAAAGAGCTTGAGCAGCGCCCATTAAAGATCCCTCTCAAAGACAAGTACACCCCCGGTGAAGGGAGCATTGCTTCCTTTTTTATATTTATGAGTTTGCCATGCATGGCGCAACTGATAAGCTAAAAACTCAACACATAAATCCATGCTTAAGTCGCTTGGCAAAAGAGATGATAGTTCCTTACATGGACAATCTACATAACTGGGCAGAGGTGAAAGAGGCTCTCTTGGATAATTCAGTTAAAAGCAGAGTCTTAACAGGGATAAACAGGCCTTTATGCGCCTTAGTATATATGAGGATGAACTGATCGCTGGCTTTGCTGAAAAATTTTACCTCGCTGCACAAAGGTTGTCAACGTCTAACATGCTAGCCTGGATAATGCTATCGCAGCCATGTTAACTGGGTTAGCTTCTCAACCCTCTCTTGCCAGGCAAGCATTTCAGTGAACCGTCACTTTAAAGCATCTGCAACATAAAAGAGGCTCTGTTAGATGTTGCCGATTTCCATTAATGTGCAACAACGAATGAAGCTGAGGTGAAACCTTCAGTTCTACCGTTGAAGAGCTTTGCATGCAAAACAGTTGTGGGTGATCCCACCTGTGCCTATCCTCCCAGTGAAACCTGCTTCCTCAGTGCGACTTAAAACATATATCATGCCCTCCTGTAAATCGGAGACCTGTAAAGTAGTTAATACTATAATCCCACACAAGCTTATTAAAGCCACTGTGCCTTCCTCTACCCAAGCTGGTAGTTGCTCGCCCTAAGGGTTACTCCTGTAACAATAAAGGGCTTGCTGAAAAGATTTATGGTCAGCAGATAGCGACCCAACGCATGTGGCCGTCTCCCCTACCTCAATTGCAACCTTGCCAGTAGTTGAATATACCATTGGGGATGAATATTAAGGGGGGTTACGATGACGTTGGTCACTAAATATTGGGAGCACCCACGGATGTGAAGGTTCCTGATCATTTGAACGCTGGAGGAGTAGACAAGACCACCATACCTGAGGAAACGTACATCAGCTGAATCCTAGGGGTGTCCAAGGGTCATTGACATTGCCAGAAATGGAGATCAGTTCTTAGCTGGCTTGATTCAACCTCTTCAGCAGGTCCATATCATGAAATCCATCTTAAATAAATACCCTAAGACTGCTCGTAAATTAACCTCCATTTTACAGCTCAAGAATGTCTTAGTCCTTTCACTTAACTTTAGAGGAACATCTCCAAGGTTGAAGTGGTCATTCATAAAGTCCAGGTAATTCCATCCTGAATACTGGCTCCCCAGTTAATGTAATCTCCACTAAGCTCATCAAAAATATAAAGCTGTCGCCTTACTTGGAGTTCAATCAAGAATTTGGTTCCGCCAGCCTGAACAACACCTGTGCTATCAGGGCATACTCTTACCTTCTCATTTGAATTGAGAAAGCTTATATTATCAGCCCCTGTAGTGGCCTTGGACAACAACACCTAGGATATTCTCATAGGTACCCATTTTATGATTGAGTATGAGGGAATAATAAACATGAAGCAAGATTTCCTATCATTTTTAAACTATGAAGTACCTTTAGTCTTATCCAATAAAGAACCGAGCAAGAATGAATACTATTACCTGGTTGAATATTCCTTTCCATCTATGACTTGCATTGTTCCACCTCTGGGTGCAACACAAAGAAATTTCCGAATTCAGTGGATGATAGGACGGAATCCCTTTCTATACTGCAGACGAGGTCTTGATTAAGCCTGGTGAAAATGAGTGGTTGACACAAATTACGCTTCAAATCCCACACCACTGCTTATTGCATTTCGTAAGTCTTGAGGGCGTTAGCCCCTTGGAGCCTCGGGTATTACCTTGGATACTAGACCCAGCCTACCAGAGGCCTATTACTATTCTTCTTGGTAAACCTCACCGTCAAGGACATGGTTAGAAAACACCAGGAGATTGGCAGAGGCTTATTAATCCCAGTGGAGGACATTGAACATGTCCATTTCATTAGCTCTATGGCGGATTTGGGCTTGCCCATGGACAGCCTGGTATGTACCCTGTCCAATGTTCATATCTCAGATAAGCTGACCCTAGACGAGCTGGAAAAATGTACATAGTTCAATAGAGGAATATTATGAAAAATTCTCGAAGTCAAATACTGACTATGGCCACATGAAGGGCTGGAGCCACTGCATTGATGTGGGTGATGCCCGCCCTATTAAGTCAAAACTTTACCGTAAGTCAAAGGTGGAAGAACAGAAGATGAGGACGGAGCTCCCTCAGTCACTAGACGCGTGGTTACTTGTTCCATCACAAAGCCCTTGGTCTTCCCCCTTTTATTAATTGAAAAGAAGAAAGGAGGTCGTCGGGTAGTCATAGACTACTGTAAAGTAAATAACCTCAAAAAAGGATAGCTTTCCTATCACCCACATTGATGACGCCCTGGCACAAATCTCTGGCTCTAACTCTTTCTGCGCCATGGACTTGGCTAGCGGCTATTGGCAATAGACTTTTCCCTGAAGACCAGGAGAAATTTGCTCTCATTGACAGTGAGGGTCTCTTCCAACCCACCCAATTACCTCAAGCGTTGTGCAAGGCACCTGCAATTTTTTATCATGCAATGGATCACATTTTGCAGGACCTGAAGTTAACATGTATCATCGTCTATTTTGATGACATCATGGTGTTCTCAAAGACATTCAACGACCATCTTGATCATCTTAAGAAGGTGTTTCAACGCTTATGTGACTCAAATAAAAAGTTGAAACCCTCGAAGTGTACCTTCTTCCATATGAAATAGGATTTCCTTGGCCACTCCATTTCCAAGAAGGAATTCAAACCATACAATATAAGGTCAAAGAGATTTAAAAAAAGCCTCCCCATAAAAATTTACGGGATGTTCAGGTATTTCCAGGGATTATGGGTATTACCATCAGTTCATCCTCTATTTCGCCCAGCTCAGCAATCCCCTCATCCGCCTACTGACTAAGAACACTCCTTTCTATTGGGGTGCTGAACAGAAGGCCGAGTTTGAGACCTTAAATCAACTGCTACAACAACGTCCTATACTAAAAATCACGATTACAATAAACCGTTTATTTTATTTACTGACGCTTCAGACTATGCCATTGAGGCCATCTCAGCCCAATTGAATTAAACGGTGTAGATCATACAAAATCCTATTTCAGTAAGATGCTGTTAAAGGCAGAACGCAATTACAGTGTCACAGAGAAGGAGTGCCTTGCCGTTATGTTAGCTTTGAAGCACTAACACCCTTTCCTGTATGAGACCTTCACTGTAGTTATTGACCACGCTTCCCAAAAATAGTTACAGAACATGAATGATCTTACTGGCCAGTTAGCTCTCTGGGCCCTAAAAGCTACAGCATTATGACATAAAGATTGAGCACTGTGCTGGAACCCATCACATGAATGTTGATAGGTTGACTCAGCTGCCAGTCCTTCACTTGGATAATAGCGAGGTAGAGAAGTTATACGACCTCTTAATGACCCAAAAAGATTGGGAGGATGAGGATGAGCCCATACAGAAAATGTTAGCCAGGCACTCCTTCAAAACCAAAGTGAAGAGTGAAAATTGTACAAGCAAGTGGGGTAAAGTGGCTACATTACCTTTGGCCCTCAGAACGTTTAACTGTTATTCTGGAAGCTCACTCCACCCTAGGTCATTGAGGAGTGAAGAAAACCTATGAGTAAATTAAGGATTGGTACTACTGGGAAGGAATTATGGAAATATTTGTTGAAGTCTTGGATGACTGCCTCACGTGTAAGAAGCAATCCGGTTTCAAGACTAGATACCAGTATCAACCAACTACCCTCAACAACTGTTCCACACCATCAGCCTAGATATAGTAGGTCCCCTCCCTCAGACTACTGGTGGAACACAGATTTATCCTCGTAGCCATTGACCAATTTACTAAGTGGATTGAAGCTGTGGCTCTCTCTGACCAAACGGCCAAGGCCACAGCCACTTTTTTACATCAAAACATTTTCTCTCGACATGGCTGTCCCCAGTTACTACTCTGCGACAATGGTAAGAACTTCACCTCCAGAGTAGTCAAAATCCTGGCTACTTCTATGGGAGCCCAAAAACTTTTCTCAGCTCCATAAAATCCCTCTACCAACGGGACTGTGGAGAGATCAAATGAATCTTTGGTCTCTATTCTACGGAAAATGACATCCCCTGATCCACTTCACTGAGATAATTCTTAACCAGTGCTCTTATGGCCTACCAGATTAGTTATCACCAGAAATTGAAAATGTCTCCATTCCGTGCCTTGTATGGGTGGGAACCAGGAATACCTGCTCTATTAGTTAAAGATGTCTTATCCTCTTGAGCTGAGGAACCTGAGAAATCCATGAGAAGATTGTCTCAGCGCATCATCCATCTCTAATATGAGGCTATGACCAATTTAGCTAAAACGGTGACCAAAGAAGGGCAGGCTGCCAATGAGCTCCAAACTCCTTACCTACATTCCAAGTGTCTGACATGGTATTTTACTACCAAAACCGCATCACTCCTATAAGTGGTAATATTGGATCAATTTGGGAGGGCCCTTTCACCATCACCTACAAGAGAGGAAACGAGTACTCTATAAAGTCCTTTAATAAAGGGATTAACATCAGTTGGGTACATGGACACTTCCTATGGCCTTATTCTCCCCCAACTTTCTTGAGAGGGGTGATGTCAGACATCCGCCCTCCCAGATCTAAGATATAAAATGTTTTTTGTCAAAAACAGCTAAAAAGTGGATTTGTTGGACATTTAAAATTCCGTGATAATGATAAGATTAATTTGGATAATAATGTTTTTTAGCCAAAAGATCCTGGCTGATTCTCGGTGGTACCCCATAAATTGGGGTGTCCGTTATATGTTCTCCCCAGCTATGACCAGTTCCATTCAAGCACCTACACTGGGACCACCCCCTTTTATAGGCTTGGCGGGGTTCCCCAAGGTGCAATAATTTTATCTAATGGGGATTGGCTGAAATTTTTTAAATCATTACCCCAAGGGTATGTATTGCCAAAAAATAACTCCCCATCCATCGTTCAGCTAAGTAAAGCATGTTTTCCAAGCCTATATAAGTCAAATTTACATATTTCATTATTTGGACCATACTAAGCTGTTCTGAGCTTAATAATGAATTCCCTTTGACCCTTGATACAATTTAAATACTGAACGGTCAGATATTGCGAGTAAATGTTTTTCTTTTCCCATGCCTGCACTAATAAAAAACATAAAAACCAGCCTTCTATTGGTTTTTCTATCTTTCAATTAATAAAACTGTTGTGGAATCCAGCGGCGTTAACACCAGCGAGCACACAATTGGCTGGATTCCCACAAAGTTCCTTCCTACGTTGCCTTCACCAAATATGAGCATCTGATTGAGGATGCCACTAAGAATAAGAGCGCCATGAACCCTAGAAGTACCGTTTTTGACGCCAAGTGCCTTATTGGTCATCATTTTGACGAGCCCCTCAGTCAAGAAGGATATGTCTCACTGTCCCTTAACTGTCATTGAGAAGGAAGCTCATCCCGCAACCTAGATTACCTATAGAGGCGAAACCAAGGAATACACTCCCCACGAAATTTCCGCCATGGTTTTGACCAAAATGAAGGTGGTCGCTGAGGCTAAGCTGGGTAAGACTATAAAGAAAGCGGTCATCACTGACCGTTTGTCGCCTATCTCCTTTCCGTTTTTAGCTTAACTTAAGGCCTTAATGCTATTAACTTGCTGGGGGCTTTGGGGCCCTGATTAATAGGGGTTTGGTTGGAGTTGCTCCCCCAAAAGTCCTGACAAACTCTGTTCAAAAAGGAGATATTTTAGTTTTATCCATCTGGCGCCCTATCTCCCTAACAAACTGACACCAAACTATTCATAAAATCTTGGCTAAGCTCCCAGGGAAATAGAACACGAGGTGATATCCCCTGTGCAATGAAGTTTGTCCCCAGAAGATCCATATATGATAGCATTCACACAGTTGCTAATGTCTGAAAGTCTCAAGCTTCTGGAGCTCTTGTTTTCCTGGATCGACTAAAAGCCTATGATCAGATTAACTGGACATACCTCTGATCTTGCCTCCACAAGTTTAAGATCCCAGACAGATTATAGATTAAATGATGTTGTTTAGTAAATCAGCCACTATTTCTGTACGTGTAAAAGGTTTTCTAACTGAGCTAGTTTGCCCATAGAGGATTCTCCGCCATGGTAGCCCTCTAAGACTCCCAATATATACCTTTAGCGTTGACCCACTAATCTGCAACACAAATGCAACCTTACTGGAGTCTGCGTTCATGGCCAGCCACCAGTAAGATTGATGGCATAGATATGATTGTGTGGTGGGTATCTCCTGCAATTGTGATGCTTGCATCTTTTAGAATACCATATAAAAATACTCCATGATCAGCAATGCATCACTCAATGCAGAAAAAACTTATAATGGGAAACTACCAGACCATTTGATTACATTCCACTTGGGGCCAGTGGATTATGCTGTCCAATAGACTCCTCACCATATTATTTGGTGAAGTTCCTCAATTGCCCCCTTGAACTCCCATTTGCTTCCATGCCACAGGACTTGTCCGCCACTTGGGAGTATGGCCTGTTCAGGGGATAACTCAGCACCATGATGGAGGAACATCTCCTGTACAATGTAACCAAGTGAATCGCCTACTTTTGTGGCCAAACACACAAGTCTGATAGCCAGGTTACGATTGCCAACTCTATGCTTTTTGTCCATCATTTGGTTCACGGAAAATGCAATCGCCTTCTAGTCTTATTTCTTTACATCATTATATGCTCTCATACATAGGTGGCTTTGGTCATGAAATGAATCCCATGTGCGTCTTAAAAACTTTATTTGATCCCACCCATAGTGGTGATATGTGGTTAATCAACTATGTATAAAAAGCATCCCAAATACTAGGCATTTGTATTGCCCAGGTAACTAGTACAGTTCTTCCAAACCTACACTGGGCCCTTGCAGCAAAGTCAAACTTTGAATGCGCTCTCAATCTAAAAAGTCTAAATTATTCAAATTCTTTAATTATGTATCTGGTTTTTACCCATCCGCTGCAGGTCCACATGTTACCCCTGCACATTTCAAATGAATGCTTCTAGCTATGAGAAGAGCGGAATGAAAGATCCATAAGTGGACAGACTAATCATTGAGGTCGTTTAAGTTTAATATACAGACAAGAGGTTCACATACAAGTTGTTATATATAACATGGTACATCATCGTCCAAGGACCATTGCTCATATAGACTATCTGGTTGTGCTGGACATGCCCTACAATTTAGAAACCTTAAAGGATAATTACGAGTATTAACATCATTCAATATTACAATCCTGGTCCGCGCTTATTTATGATGATTCCGTGGAGGGTGTATTACACTGCTTAGTGGTTCAACACCTCCCATTCTTCATGCACAGTATGCGGCCAACGTGTATTCTTATACACCATGTTGGAATTCTGGTATGGCTAGAGCTCGCTGGTGCTTTTTCTCAGGACTTCAATAATTTAGCAGGCTAGAGTATTTGAACTCTTAACTGCTATTAAAGTTTGAAAAGGAAATTTTACTACAAAAAATTGCTTAAATATAATAAACTTATTAACAGTAAAACGGGGTCAAGAAGCGATTCCCAAATAGACTTTGACTCATTGTATTTAAGGTAAGTTGGGGCTAAAATGGGAAGGGTGGCAGAATTCAGAATAGTGAGAAACGCTCAATCTAGGTAATAATAATTGAGCTAATTAGGACTCTCAAGATCCTTTCCGCCTTGACAAGGCTTTCATTGTGGGTGTTGGATCATCAGCTGGGGTAATTTAAACATGAGGGAGCTTTTTAATATAATCTGCCAATCTGCAAGCTGGAAGATGTTTTCAGAGTGGTGAATAAAAGAGATCTTAGTGACTGTTTGGCTTGTAAAATATTTGCACCTCCTTGAACCCCCTTCAGGTCTATAATTATTGGTGATTTTCTCTTAAGCATCAGCACGAAAATGAAACCATTGCTTAGGCGGACTTCTAAAGGAGGAGCCCTATTTTTGCTAAGGTTTTGGAGGAAATGGAGGCACAAAATCTAAATTATTAGGCGGAGATTAGGTTTATAAAGATTACTCTGACTTAAATGATTTCGCCGAGAGCTTAACTGGGAATTTTGATTATTAACTAGACTAATCTCTAACAGGAATTTCTTTTAAACGGTCAACCAGATAATTGTCTGCCATTACCTCCTTCAAGGATTTTAGGGGTGAATAAGGGCAAGAAGCATCCATAGACATGGTTAATATAACTCCAGTAGCAAGGGATTTATTAGAATATTCATCACCACTTTAATAGTGATGACAAAAGGTCCTTACCAAATGTAGACACGCTTCTCACTTTTAGCTGTAATGCAGTTATGATAGTATAATACCAAGTCAGAGACTGAAAGATGGGCAAAAGTGGTCTAGGCTCATTAGCATCCTGGCCCTCTTTAGTAACCGTAATATCTAGGTTATTCATAGCTTCAGATTGTAACTGAATGATGTGTTGAGCCAACTACATCATGGCCTTTTCAAGATCATCCGACTTACCAGAAAAACATCTTTGGCTAAGAGTGCGGTTATCCCAGGTTCTCGCCCATATAAAATGTGGAAGGGAGACATTTTGAGTATCCAATGATAACTAATGCAATAGGCCATAAGAGCACTAGGCAGAAACTAATACCTTTGTAGAGGTTCAGAAGTGGCCATATTTGCAGTATAGTTACCAAGGTTCTATTCACTCTTTTGATTGTTACATTTGTAGAAGAGTTATAAGGGGCCAATAAGAGCTGTTGGGCCCTCATGGAGGTAGCTAGAACCTTACCCATCTAGAGTTGAAGTTTTTCCCATTAATCGCAGAGTAGGACTTGGGGGACATCTATGATGAGTGAAAATATTCTTGAAGGAAAGTGGCGGTAGCTTTTACAATTTAAAGCATGAAAAAAACAGCCTTGACATACTTTGTAAAATGTTTAATATCTACTAATACATATCTATTTCCACCAATAGTCTAGAGTAAAGGGCCAACAAACCTAGGCTTTTCGTGTGAAAGGGCTGTTGAGGCGTAGTAGGCTGGTATTAATACTTGGTCATAAAATAGTTGATTTTTGCAAATTATACAGAAATTTAGGACTTCAATAATTAATTTCATGAATCCCTCCCAGTAGTATCGTTCTTTAGCTCTCAGAGGTTTTTTGTACTCCGCCATGCCCCAGGATAGTATGAGCCTCAGGGATCACAGGTACTAGCTTTGACGGTCTAGATAGGGCAGGCAATTGGCCCCTAACTTTTTATATAAAAGACGCTCTCCATCCTGGTGTTGTGGGATTGTCAAGCTAACATCTTCTGGACGGGTTCATCCTCATCCTCCCAAGCATTGGGTTCATCAGGAGGACATGTTGCACTTTTCTTTCTCATAACAATCACTTTAGTTACCACGATTTGATTTGAACAGCAAATTTGGATAATCACAAACAGGAAAGATGGGCGACTTTTATTAACAAAAATAATACAACATGGGCGAGCGTCGCAGCGAGTGGTGCGCTTAACAGTGCAACCAAGGGCAAGAAACGCCCTGGAGGGGGACCAGGAACCCAATCTGTAAAAAAGTTGAAAAACTCAGACACCGTCTGGGTTTATGGTACTTACTGTAAAGCATGCGCAATACATGTTCATTCAATTTAACCAACTTTTATTAAAGGTGGAGCACGGGGATCAGACTCTTCTTTGGGGATGAGTCACCGACCCTGTGGGAGAAAACATGTGAGGCACAGCCCTCACTTTTCCCTCAAGCGGTGTACATAGCCACCAACAACATGGGCCATGGGTGGATTGACATTGTTTTCGAAATAGCCAATGAAGCCAATGCCACAGCAAAAGTCTGTGTGGAAATTGCCCTCCCTGAAGGCAAAAAAATTGTGTGCACCGCGCGCACCAGACAAAACAAAATGAAAACTTTATTCATCTCCTTTGACTTGCTCCCCACCAACCTTCCTCACAATATAATTGACGCTGAGCTCCGCAAAGGTCTCATGACCTACGGAAAAATCCAACAACTCAAATTACAGCAATTTCGCTTAATGCCTGACCTGTGCATGGGCAAAGCTATCGCTGTAATCAACCCCTTCCCAGAAGTGGAAGAGGATTTATCCAGAATTCCCTGCACAGCAGAATCTCACTTTGCAGATGGGGGCCAGTCAGCTGCACTCCAAGTTACACTGGAACGTGCACCGCCCATTTACAACCACTGTGGCTCACTGGGCCACAAGGACATGCATTCCCTGTGAAAGAGGGCTTAATGGAAAATGATTTTTGTGAAGAAGCTATGGACAAAGATAATGAAAACTTCGCTAAAATGACTGATGGCCACCACCCATTCCACTGGGGTGAAGATGGATTATACTCCATTGTGGACCCAGTTACAAGTAAGCAATGTAAAGCAGCACAAAAAGCCCACAAGAGAGCAGCAGCCAAAGTGGCGGCACATGCGGAGTCCGCCATTAACCCTGGACAAATTTGGGAGGATATATTGGATATTCACCAAACCAACCAAACAGAACAATATGCCCAGGTCAAAAATTTTCACAGTAACCGGACTGAGCCACAAAGCGTCATCAGTCATGCATATACTGAGGAACAATGCAACCGCAATTTGGGCGAAAATGCGGTGTACAATGCAACAAAGTCAAATCTCAAAAATATAAAATCCAATCAACAATCCGCATCAAATCAACATGAGACCTGTGTGGGAAAAGTTGACGCAAATGCAAAAAACTGCAATTCCCTTGAATTATTGGGTCAGATCAAAGGAACCAACAATCGCATTGAAAGAGTTGGAGTACAGATGCGGAGCATGGCCAAAATGATCTGTGGTGGGATAGGGCCAGAGGGCCCTCCCAACTGCTCCTGAGGCGCCGCAGGCACCTCATTGTCAATAGGGACGTTAAACATCGCGGGAGCCAGGGCTCATATGTCCCAAGCCAAAAAGCTGGCATTCCTACGAAAACCTCTTGTAGACATCTTGGCCATCTAAGAAACCCACTTCCTACAAGGGGAAGAAGAATCCTGGTCAACCAGGGTCGCACCATCACAATCAGTATGGACGTCTCACTGTGGGACGATAGTCTAAAACAACAAAAAATTTAAAATTACAAACTCATCATCACACTTGCACAGTCAAGTCCTGGTAGCAACAATCACATGCCAAAATGAAATAATTTCGTTAGCATGTATCTATGCACTGTGCACTGCAACTGAGAGAAAACAATTTTTTGAAAACATTTCTACTCTCACCCTCCCACCAGATATCATCATGTTAGGCGATTTCAACTGCTGGGATAACCCCAATACAGATCGATGGCCTAATCCCAGGGGATACCCACATGGACACATTGAGTATCGCACAATGAAGGCATCTCTTGGCTTACAGGATGCTCTTCCCCCCAATTCACCAATCCTTCCCCACATGATGAGACCCAACATACGTGAGGGAGTGCTCATATCGATGAGTTGTATTGACCACATCCTCATCCCACAATCCCACCACTCAAGAATCTCCAAATTTACAACAAAAAAGATCAATTTTCTGGTCACCAATTAGTTACGGTGCAGTTAGAGCCAACCCAATCCCATACACAGGTGTCACCTTGGAGAAAGCTTCACCCAGAAAATTTAAAATTGCCTGAGATATCCAACTGGGTCAAAAACAAGGCTACAAACCCAGAATTCACAGCCCCATTCACTTCGGATCCCTTTGGAACATGGGAAAATTTCAAAAAGGATTTAATTAACAAAACCTGACATATTGTATCACGTAAGCACACCGCGAACACAGCCACAATCAATCGTACCTTGGCGGAACTAGACCACCTGGAAATAAATACTCTGAGATCTGGCTATAGCCCTAACTGAGGGATGCAAATGGGCAGAAATTTCAGCCCAACTTAACAATCTCATCTTCAAACACCAACACAGCATCAAAGTATCAAACAAAGGTAAGTTCATAAAGGAAGGCGAAACCTGTTCAACATACTTCTTCCGCCAATATAATTCTCGTGGAAACCAGCCCGCATGCACACAGGTCTGCAAGACCAATGGCACCGTGGCAACTAACCCTGAGGAGGTCAAGGCGGAAGTGCACCACTATTACACCAAATTATATCGCGAAACACCAACAAATTTGCAGAAAATTAAAGAATATAATCAAGCTGCTGAGATACAAAGTACACCACTGAATTACAATATACTATCCCTTATTACACGGGAGGAACTTTGGGAAAACATTCGCGGTGCACCACGTAGGAAATGCCCAGGGCCTGATGGGATACCCTACGAATTTATAAAAATATTTTCAACAAATTGCCCCCCTCCTATTGGCGTCTATGAACCAGAGCTTGTTAGAAACACGCCTATCACCAGGAGGTCATGAATCTTATGTTATAACTTTGTATAAAAAGGGTGACAAGTTGGACCTGGCCAACTGGCGCCCAATTGCACTCTCCAATACTGACACAAAAATTATAACAAAAATTTTAGCAGCCAGATTATGCGCAACTGACTCTGAAGTCCTGTCACCCAACAAGTTTGGGTTTATACCAGGGCGTTCAATATGGAACAACATTCACCCTGTTGCAAATATTTGCCAATCCAAAGCAACTGGTGCCCTGGTCTTCTTGGATTAGAAAAAGGCGTATGACCGTGTTAGCTGGCCATACCTAAAAGAATGTCTACATGCCTTCAAACTCCCACCAAGATTCATAAAATGGGCGATGCTCCTAACAGAATCTGCAACCATGGCAGTATGTGGCCCTGGATTCCTAACAAACAAGATTAAACCACACAGAGGGCTCAAACAAGGGGATCCCCTCATCCCACTGCTATATAACTTCAGCTTTGACCCACTCCTCCGAGTAACTGACTCACGTCTCATGGGGATAAGCGCACAAGGACAACCAACAGTCAAGATACTAGCCTTTACAGATGACTGCATACAGGTATAGCAAACAATTCAGATGCCCGACATCTGGAACGCACTCTGGAGGATTACTCCAAGGTGAGCAATGCATCGCTCAACAAAAGGAAGACAGAAATCATCCTCTTAGGCAAATATACAAACAATTGGGCCACAACATTAGAACCTCTTACCAACACTCGAAGAAAGAACCTAATCATTTTACCCTTTGCAACACCTCCCACCAACACTCCTGTCTGACACCTTAGAATATGGCTAGAATCAGGGGGATATGCTAATGAGACAATGGAAAGTAACCTGTTACAACGGGTATCCAAACGCGTAGCCTCCCTCAAGGAGAGAACCTCAGGACTAACAGGACGAGTTACAGTAGCTAACTCGCTCATCCTCCCAATACTGTGGTACCAGGCCCATGCGATAGCCTTCTCACCTACCTTTATAACCTCAATTCGCGCGCTTATCCAGGGCTAGCTGTGGCCTGGCTCTCACCCTCCTACACGGATGGAAACACTATTTGTCCCACGCTCAAGTGGAGGCATGGGACTAATAGACTTTGAGAGCCACGCCAATCACATCCTAGGTACCTGGATAAAGGAAATCCTTGCTCAAGACTTCCCACAACAACATTGGTCCAGAGCAGCAAGGACTAACTTTGCACAGGCGCTCAGATTAACCAACCCACATAGTCCACCCAGACTACTTTCATACCTTGCCAAGCACCCTACTGCAATGGGTCCGCATGGAACCTCCCCTCATTTCAAACATATCCTCCGAACTATCCGCTGTATGGGATGGACCATAGAGAACACAGGTACTATACAGGGAAGGGGACGACCCAGCCCCCAATTAAAATTAAGAAACCTAGAAAACCACCCCCAGAGTGATATGCTCGCAACAACCCCAAACATAGCTAGGATAGAATACCTAGATATGTTGGACATTCCCTATGATTTAACCACACAGAAAGCAATGTGGAAAATGACACACCACCCACTCCTACAGCCAAGGATAAGAGCAAACGCCTGGCGCTGTCTGAGAAGGACCTATAAGACGGCGGACCGCTCCAACTCCCTCCACAAAACATGTGCAGTATGTTGAGGGGAGAGATCCCTACATCACCGCCTAGAAACATGCCCCCCAACCAAAGCTATATGGCAGGAAGTCGCACGCCTGCTCAAGATTCAAAACGAACAGGAATTCTCGATATCAAAGAGCATCTTCGCGCTCCAGATCAAGTCACTAATCCCATCTACCCTCCGCTCCCTAATAATACCCATTGCAATGTGGACTATACACACAATTGCATTAGATGCGTTCAAGGGCACAGTCCCAACCATTCATGGGATTATTAACAGATTCCATGTCCACTTACTAGAGCACTTCCAAGCCTGGCTCTATGGATATATGAGACCAAGACAAAAAGCGCTCATAGAATCATGGTTCCCACTCTGGTTCCTTCACACAGATCCTTTCCTTCACACCTTCTCCATAGTAGGGGAAACCCCCTCAGAGTAGCACACCAACCCCCCATACCTAGCAGCCCCGCTGGCAACAGGGGTAACTTGAGTACCCTGGGGTGCCCAATTTTTTTATATTTGTTAGTTATTCTCTTAGTTTCACTTATATTTGGTAGTGTCCATCCCCTTGTCAGCTTACCTCGGTTAAATAAAAAAAGGAGGACATGTTGCCTCTCAGCCTCATTATTATCTAAGTGTATGACAGGCAACCGAGTTAACCCATCAACATTTATGGCAAGTTACAGCTCAGTGCTCAATTCTCAAGTCATAAAGCTGGAGCTTCAAGGCCCAACGAGTCAGCTGTCCAGTAGGATTTTTCATTTTTTGAAACAACTTTAAAGAGACGTGGTCAGTAACCACTTTAAAAGAAGTCCCTCATAGGAAAGAGTGGTAATATTTCACAGCGAACAATACAGTAAGGCACTCTTTCTCTGTGAAACTGTAGTTCTGTTCAGCTTTTGAGAGCATCTTGCTGAAATAGAAGATGGAATAATTTTGACACCATTCTCATCCAATTAATCCAGGATGTCTTCAACAGCGTAGTCAGAGGCGTTATTAAACTGAAGAAGGGTTTACCATAGTATGGGTGGCTTAGGATAGTCCGCTGTAGCAACAACTTCATTAGCGTCTCAAACGCGGCCTTTTGTTTAGGACCCCAATAGAAAGGGGTGTTTTGGCCAAGAGGCTTACAAGTGGCTCACTGATCTGGGCGAACTTGGGGATGTTTGATGATAATACCGCATCATGCCCAGAAACAACTGAACATCACGCAGGGTTTGAGACGCAGTCATTTTAGATACAGCTACGACCTTAGCTTGTAAGGGATAGATTCCTGCTTGGGAGCTGGCGTAGCCAAGGAAATCCAGCTTCTTTCTGGAAAAAGTACATTTTGCAGGCTTCAGCTTAATGTTAGACCCCCATAAGCGTTGAAACGCTTCCTTTATGAGTGAGATGATCAATATATTTTTAGGAGAAGACTATAATATCATCAATATAGAAAATCACACAACTCAGCCTGAGATCCTGTAAGATGTGATCCATTGCCCGTTGAAAGGTTTTGGGTGCATTGCACAACCCTTGAGGTAGCCAAGTTGAATAAAACAGGCCTTCACTGCAAAATATGAGCATATTTCTCCTGGTCTTGTGGATAAAGGTTTATTTTACAGTATCCGCTAGACAGGTCCATAGCAGAAAAGAACCTTGATCCAGAAAGTTGGGCCGGGGCGTTGTCAATATGGGGAATGGGGTAGTTATCCTTTTTTGTGAGGTTGTTCAGTTTGCAGTAGTCCATAACTACCTGATGACCTCCATATCTTTTTAAGAGCAGGAGAGGGGACTACCAATGGCTTTGGGAAGGCACCAGTAACCCAGCGTCCATTAACTGTTAAGCTCTGTTCTCATCTAGTGCTCCCTAACTTTTTATTTCTGATGGGGTTTGGCTCAGGATATAAGGCAGCACCAACATCAATTTATAAAAAATCCTTCATGTGCCCATAATAAGTATCAGATTTAGAGAAGATGTCACTAAAAGCCTCTAATTAAGTGTGTAGTTTGGTAATTTCAGCAGGGGTTAGTTTATCAGGAATATGAACACTAAGCAAAAGTACATAGTAATTTGTCAGTAGTAAACTCATATCCACCATAGACCAATGCAGGAGAATTTTAATATCCTCAATTGAGATATCAGGCCTTTTCCAATCTCCTGATGTTTTTACTATCATGTCCTTGCTGGTAAGATTCCCTAGTAGGATATTGATAGGTCGCGGTAGGCTGGGTCTAGTATTCCTGGTAATAATCGAGGTTCTAAAGAACTTATTCCATCAGTGCTTGCTATGTGTAATAAGCAGTTGTAGAGATTTTCAGGGTAATCTTGGTGTCGATCACCCTTTGTTCACCAATCTTGATCAGTACCTCTTTTGATGCATAAAAGGAATTCCCAAATAAACATCCATAGATTCAAGCAACTTCTTTATATTTTACACCATGTCGGACAATTACAAGTCTGATGTATAAAAAAGTGGTTCAGAGATAAACAAGGAAAAGATTGGCCAAAAGGCCCTGGTAAATTCCTGGTCAAAAATCTCTGATTGATGAGACACTTTTACTAGTACTTCTTGGGAAAATACCACAATTTTGCTTAGCCAATTTGCGCCAACTATGCGCCAACTACAGTGGAGTCCATTGGAGGCTTATCCCAAAACATGTCTAATTTAGTCCAATTTACCTTGTGGAGACTGGCCCTTTTTATAGGGTCGGAGTGGTCCAGCAAGGCGAAGATATTTTCCCGCCTTCTGAATGGTCTAAGATTACTATTTCTCTTCCTCATGGGTTCATCTATCACGCTGTCACTTCCCCATCTGCTCTTGCATTGAAGCAAGGCAGTATTGACCAATCTAATAAATTAAATCCCAATATTCTTTACTTTAGACATTACTAAGCAATCTGAACTTTGAGCATCGACATTTAACTATTAGAATTGAAAAATTAAGATGGTTCACTTTTAATACCCTCATTGCATCTAATAAAGAACCCATATATAATCTAGCTTTTTTGAAGATTAGTTTTTATCCTTTTTAGTATTTGTGGTTAGAAATCCCTGTATCAAATTAATCCTTCAGTAGAGGGTACTACATCTCTTGCGGAATTATTGTTGTAACTTTAGGTGAAAAACACACCAGAACAAAAAACCCTAAAATCCAACAAATGGTGCTCACTACAGGGGACCCTGCAAACCACAAATCTCTTATTCAAGTATAAAAACTGTGCCAAAACCCAGGTAGCAGCTTTAAAGCAACACAAAACATTGCTCTGCCTCGCCTCAAAAGGCTTGAGCAGCACTCTATCTCAAAGCTCCTTTCAGAGATAAGTTCACCCCAGGTGAGGGCAGCATTGCCTCCTTCCTCTATGTTTATAAATCTGCGATGGAAGGAGCAACTGACCAACAAAAAACCCAGTACAACCTTCCTTGCTTGAGTCGCCTAGCTTAAGAAAGAATGGTTCCCACCATGATCAACCTCAGCACCTGGTCAGAGGTTAAACAAGCGCTTACTGATGAATTTTGCTCCCAGCAGAGTTTACAACGACAAAAACAGGCTTTATGTTCCTTATTCTGTAAGAGTGAGAATCAATAAACTCTTTTGGTGAGCGGGTCATAGGGAAGCTCAACCTCTGCTGCTTGCCAAAATGTTACCTCTTTAAGATGCCATTGTTGCACCATCTAGTACTAAAAAAAAGACGCCATTGTTGCCATTCTGAGTGGGTTGATGTCTTACCCTTCTATAGCTCGACATCTTATTTCTGTAAATCGCCACTTCCGGACTATACAAGATATCAAGAAGGCTCTGCTGAGGGTTGTAGATATGTATAACGCTGAATCTACTACAGGTGTTGGGTCAACCCCAGGTGTTGACCATTGAGAATTATTCAACTTTAGACATAAAGGATGCTATGATGATCTCTATGGGCCATCATACGCTGGTTACTACTCTGATCCCAGCACCTGCTTTGCAGCTCGAACCTGATCTTTCTCCGCCCAGTAAACTTGAGGCTCTTAAGGCCAGTAAGTCTGAGTACATCCTCGTCAATGGGGCCGCGCTTCCTGCCCCCACCTTGTCACCAAGATCATCTGTTATCAGACGATGAGTCTCTACAAGTGGACCCAAAGCCTGTTCTTGAGCGTAAACCCCTCTCTGGGGTGGAAGTCACCTCCACCATTAATAGGTTAAATTATCAGGTCACAATAGCTAAAAGTTCTGTTTCCCCAAGGCTCACAGCAGCTAATCAACATAAAGCTGGCGTAGTTAAAGCACCCACTTCCACAATGATAACTCCACCAGCTAACTCTAATCCAAAACTGTAGCCATGGCCAGCCCAAGCCTGTCCCTTATAAGACAAAAGTCAAAGCTATTACACTTCTAACGCCTCCCCCAAAACGTTGGTGCAACTACGATGCTCCCTTCAAAAGTCAAAATGGTAGATGAGAGCCAAAAACCATCCCCCGTAAGGAGATCAAGCTGGTTTCTCAGCCCCCTCTTAACAACTCGTTGAGGTGCATTAACAATCCCTCTGCTGACGAGTCTGAAGGGGGTGATGAAGATGCGGGCTATTATGTCTTAGGAGCCTCAAGGGAAGTGCATATTTCGGATAGGTTGAGGACTGAAAGAATTGATATAGCAATGTATCACGATGAACCTATCTCCAACAGATTTTGAGGTTTTCAGAGGTGATTGATACTGCCAGTGATGCTGACCAGCTTACTGGTACAGTGATCCGATCTACCAGCAGGTTCATACCTTTCAATCTTTAAAAGATAATTACCCTATGATGGCTCAACGGTTTACCTCATCTCTCCATTTGAAGGAGGTTCTCGCCCTCCCCTACTTTTGGTAGCATGATAACCAAGGTAGAGGTTGTCATCAGAAAGGTGCGAGTTCTAGCCATCCTTGACACAGGTGCTCCAGTGAACGTAGTCTCTTCAAAGCTCATCAATAAAATTAAATTGGCACCTGACCTGGACTATTACCATGAGTTTGGAACTGCGGGGCTCAACACACGAGCTATTGAAGCCTACTATTCTCTACCCATACATATTAAGAAGCTCCTCCTGTTTGCCCCCGCTATGGCATTAAAAAATAATACATATGACTTGCTCATTGGCACGCAATTCATGATTGATTTGACAGAATTATCAACATGAAACAAGGATTTCTCTCCCTTCTAAATTACAAAGTTCCCTAGCTTTTACCAACTTTGAACCTAAGAAGAAAGGATACACCTTCTTAGTTGAGTACCCTTCTTCTGCCCTTACTCTTATTTATATCACGTCAGGCAGAAACACAAAGAAGCTGCCTGTTTCCGTGGAAGCTTCAGAGGGCCTTCCATTGTATGCGTCAGAGGAGATAGTAGAAAAGCGGGTGAATAAAAGGTGATAGACACTAAGACTACTGTGCAAATCCCCCGCAACTGCCCACTGCACTTAACAAGCATTGATGGGATAAGTCCTTCAGAACCTCAGGTGTTGCCAGGTATCCAGGATCCTACCTACCAGTGACACATCAATCTCCTGCTGAGGAATCTTACTAACTAGGACATGGTCGTAAAGAAGCATCAGGAGGTTGAAAAAGCCCTGCTGATTCCAATTTAGGACATCTGACAAGTCCATTATATTGGGTCTATGTTAGATATGGGACTGCCTACATATCCATTGATATGCGCTCTGCCCCAAGTTCAAATTTCTGAGGATCTAACCCCCGCTGAGCTTAATAAAGTTCATTATCTACTGGAGACTTATAGCTACATCTTCTCTAAATCTGATACTGAACATGGACATATGAAGGGTTCAACACATACCATTGATGTTGGTGATGATTGGCATATTCAATACAAGCCTTATTGGAAATCTAAGGTTGAGGAGCTCTAAATGAGTACGGAGCTGAAACAGTTGCTGGATGCGGGGCTGCTGGTGCCTTCTCAAAGCCCTTGGTCGTCCCCTCTCCTCTTTATAAGGAAAAATGGAGGTCATCAGGTAGTTAAGGACTACCATAAATTGAACAACCTCACAAAGAAGGATAGCTATCATATCCCCCGCATTGAAAACGCCCTAGCCAAACTCTCTGGCTCTAACTACTTTTTCCGCCATGGACTTGGCTAGTGGTTATTGTAAAATAACCTTTCTCCCCAAGATCAGGAAAAATGCGCTCTTATTTGAAGTGAGGGTCTCTTCAAACCTACCTAACTACCACAAGGGTTGTGAAACGCGCCTACCATTTTTCAGCTGGTAATCGATTATATCTTGCAGGATCTCAAATTAAGCTGCATCATCGTCTACCTTGATGATGTCACGGTGTTTGTCACGACCTTTAATGAGCATCTTACCCACTTAAAAAAGTGTTCCAACGCATGCGGGCTTCTAACATTAATTGAAGCCATCTAAATGCACGTTCTAAATAAAAGCTTATTTCCTAAACACATCATCTCGCAAGATGGGATTCAACCTTTACAAGATAAGGTCGAAGCTATATCCAAGATGCTGGCGCCCAAAACCCTCCGTGACATCCAGTTATTCTTGGGCATGATGAAGTTACCATCAAGAAATTCCCAAGTTCGCTCAGCTCAGTGAGCCCCTCGGCCGTCCTTTGCCTAAGAACATTTCATTTCATTGGGGTGCGGAACAAAAAGCTGCGTTTGAGACCCTGAAGGAGTTATTGCAACAACAGCTGATCCTCCGCCACCCTGACTATGGCAAGCCCTTTATGCTGTTCACAGATGCCTCTGATTACGCTATTGGAGCTATCTTGGCTCAATTAATTGAGAATGTGTCAATCACCCTGTGTCCTACTTCAGCAATATGCTCTCAAAAGCTGAACGTAACTACAGCGCCACTGAGAAGGAGTGCCTTGCTGTCCTGCTCGCTATAAAACACTACTGCCCCTTCTTATATGGAACTTCCTTTAAAGTTGGCTACCAAAAACGCATCCTTAAAGTGGTTGCAGAATATGAAGGACCTATGGGACAGTTGGCTCACTAGGCGTTGAAGCTCCAGAATTATGACATGGAAATCGGGCATCAGGCAGGAACTAGCCATATGAACATTTATGGGCTGACGCAGCTGCCTGTTCTTCATTTAAATAATAGCAAAGCTGAGAGGTTACATGACCTCCTGATGACTCCCAATGCATGGGGGGATGAGGATGAACATGTGGAAAAGTTGCTAGCTTGGCGCTCTTGAAATACCAAAGTGGAAATTGGGAAGTTGTACAAGAAAATAGGGGTGAACTTGTTGCCCTATCCCCGGCCATCAGAGCGAAAACCTGTCATTTTGGAGTCCCATTATATTTTAGAGATATTGGGGTACAGAAGACTTGTGAGTAGGTTAGAGAGCGCTATTACTGATAAGGCATCATGGAGACCATAACTGAGGTCCTGAATGCCTGTCTGACCTGCAAAAAACAATCTAGATTCAAGACCCATTATCAATATTAACCCACTACGCCTCAACAGCCTTTCCACACAATAAGCCTAGATGTAAATTGGCCCTCTCCCTCAAACTACAGGTGGAAATCAATACATCTTGGTAGGAATATATCACTTTACCAAATAGGTTGAGGCTGTGGCTCTTCCAGATCAGAAGGCCAAAGCCTCTGCTACTTTCCTCCATCAGTATATATTCACTCTACATGGTTGCACCCAAAGTTTGCTCTGTGATAATGATAAAATCTTCACATCCTGAGTGGTGAAGATCCTAGCTACCTCCATGTGCATGCAACAGCTCTTTTCTGCCCCCTACAACCCCTTGATCAATGGTACTGTGGAAAGAGCCGATGGGACCTAGTCTCTATATAATGGAAAATGGCCACTTAAGACCACCTTCACTGGGATCATACTTACCAAGTGCCCTCATAGCCTACCAGATTAGTTACCACCGGATCCTTAAGATGTCTCCACTTCATGTGTTATATGTATGGGAACCTTGGGTGCCAGCATTTTTACCAAAGACATTTTCACTGATATGACTGACCCTGAGCAAGCCATGAAGAAGTTGGCCCAGCACATCATTCAGTTACAATCAGAGGCTATGACTAATTTTTCCTAAACTGTCACAAAAAGGGTTAAGCCGCTAATGAGATCCGGCCCCTCTTCCTTCCTTCTAAGTATCTGACTTGGTGCTTTACTACCACAATTGTATTACCCCTAGAATGGAGAAGCTCATGTCTATTTGGGAAGAACCTTTTGTAGTCACTTACAAGTGAGGGGAGGAATACTCCATCAAATATCTTGCCACTGGAGCTACTACAAACTGAGTTCATGGTCGATTCTTGAGGCTTTATTCTCCCCTAAACACTCTTGAAGGGGTGATGTCGGACAATTCCAAGTCCAATGTATAAAAAAGAGTGGTTCAGAGGTAAACAAGGAAAAGATTGGCCAAAAGGCCCTGGTCAATTCCTGGTGGAACCCCTCTAATTGGGGTAACACTTTTACTAGTATTTCTTGGGCAAATACCACGAGTTTAATTAGCCAAATTGCGCCGACTATGTGCTGAATTCAGAAGAGTCCATCGTAGGCTCCTCCCCAGGCCACGTCTAATCTATTCCAATCTACCCTATGGAGACTGGCCCCTTTTATAGGGTCAGAGCGTTCAAGCAAGGCGAAAATATTTTCCCACCTTCTGATTGCTCTAAATTTATTAAATCTTATCCTCACGGGTTCATTTTTCTCAGCTGTCACTTCCCCATCTTCTCTTGCATTGAAGCAAGGCGAGTTTTAACCAATCAAAGGGATCAAATCCTAATATTCCCTATTTGGAAATTACTAAGCAATCCAAACTTTGAGCCTTGACGTTTTAAATATTAGCATCAACATATTAAGAGGGTTCACTTTTAATCCCCTCACTGCAACTAACAGAAGCCATTATAAAATCCTACTTAATTTGTGGATTAGTTTTTATCTTTTTTAGTACAATTTTTTTGGGAAAATTTTTATATCAAATTAATCCATCAGTAGAGACTGCTACATCTCCTGCGTAAATATTGTTGGAATTATTGGCGAAAAACGCATCAGCAAGCACAAAAATCCTAAAAAAGCCAACACCCCACCATCATATAGTGCAAAAATAATGTGGAGGAGTGGTACTCAACTGAGCAAGAGTATTCTTTTTTTATTGAGTTATTTTATTGGTTAAAACCAGAGAAACCTCATAATCAAGCATGGAGAGATAGCCCTTTTTCAAATTGATGATTCCATCATACTCTAGCAAAAATGGAGTACCAATGAGAAAGTCATACGTATTGCTAGCCAAGGCCACAGCTGGGGCCACAGAATAAGATTTACAAAATCTGAGGAGCAAGGAGGAGTAAGCGCCAATAGTGCAAGTGCTAGGACCTGACGTTTCAAACTCTTGGGTGTAATTCAAGATGGGTGCTAGCTCAATCTTCTTAATGAGTTTTGAGGAAACAACGTTCACAGGAGATCTAGTGTTGAGGATAGCCATGACTCGTACTCTGTTGATGATGACCTCCACTTTGGTTAAGTTTCCACCAAGGTTGGGGAGAGATCTAGGATCTCCAAAAACGGAAAGAGAAGCAAGGTTTGTGTGGTATCAGGGTATTTATATTGGATATATTGTAGAGCATGAACACGCTGAATAGATCAGATCAGTGAGGAAATGAGTTAGTCAGCATGATTAGCAGTATTAACAACCTCAAAACACCTCAGCACTTGATGGAGATAAGTTTGCTGGGTATCAAGGCCATATCCACTCTTTCACAGTTCAACCAATCTGGTATCCCCACTTCAACTGGGGGCTCCTAGGACATAATATCCCATATCACCACAACCCCCTTCAAATTTGTCATCAGAGATTTTATATATGCACTTCAGGGGGTCCATAAGAAGGAGGGTAAGTTCAGGGCTTCCCTTGTTGCAGGGGATGTCCTTTTGGTACTTATCTACTCTTTTAGCTTCTGGAGAAGGAATTTTAACTTCATCGGCTATGGTTTTGTGCTCTTGTATAGCGGGTTTTGGCTGCCCCAAGGGAGCAGGTTTTAAGCTATAGATGGCCTGAGGAGATTCAAGAAAGATAGGGACGGCGTTTTGTGGGGACGTGACACTTAAACAACTTTGGGAATGCGCTGAAGAAGGAGTGGAGAGAGGCAAAGCTATGACTGACTGCACAAGGCAAACTTTGGGTACAGATGATGGTAGAGAGCACTGCCCAGTCACCTCTAGTATACTCTTTCTATCCTCACATGGCGGAGGAACATCTGGTTTGAGCTTCTTTGAGGGAGCATGTTTCGAGAGAGAGACAGCCATAGAAGATGTTATAGGGGTAAGGTTGGACTCTGCCTCATAATTTTTTGTTCAATTCAAAGTTCATAAAAAATAAGCCACTGCTAGCAGAGCCTCCTTGATATCGCGTACATTTCAGAAAGAGCGTTTTACTGAAGAAATGTGCATAGTCAAGGAGGAGTGAGGCGCCAAGCTATTCAAGATGTCAGCAACGGCGTCGTCTAGAGACAACATTTTTGCAAGTAACAGTGGATGGGCCTTACCATAGAACTTAGCAACAAAGGAGGCAATTAATTCTCCCTTTTTGCATTCCAAGGCACATAAAGGCCTGTTTTTTTCCTACGTAAATTCTGCGTGGAGACAAATTTTTCAAAAGAATGCTTTCTTTGCCTCTGCCCAGGTGTTAAGAGTGGTCATATATAGAATCATTATCTCTTGGGCCACGCGACTCAATCAAGGGAGGGTGTATTTAATTTTCCTGCTGGTCAGTTGTACCTTCCATAACAGATCATAAACAAAAAGAAACGATGTAATTCTGCCCCCACCTGGGGTAAACTTGCCTCTAAAAGGGGTTATATGAATATTAGGAGTGTGGCTCCATGAGGGCATTGTGAGGGGTGCTGTTTAAGTTTTTGGTCAAGACAAAGCACTGACTAGCTGTTGTTCTAAAGCAGCTATCCTTTGTCCAGATGCAGAGGGGAGGGTGTGGGGGATATTAACCCCAACGGGTTCCATTTTTATTAAAAGTTTTTGTGGTGTATAGAGCCCCTGTAATGATCACAACTTGGTGAGATCCTGGGATGGTTAATGCTCATTGATGCTTTCCCATAGGATTTCAACACTTTAGCAGTCCCAGAGTATTAGAACTCTTATTTGCTATTAAAAAATTAGAGTGGAGAAATACAACCACAAAAGGAGTTTTTAATTATAATAAGTTTCATATTAAAAAAAGTGGGGTCAATAAGCAATTCCCTATTTTAATGGTGACTCATTGTATTTGAGGTAAGTTGAGGCTAAAATGATAAGGGCGGCGGAATTCAGAATAGGTGAGAGGTCGTTCAATTTAGGTTTGTGATAATTGAATTAATCAGGACTCTCAAAATCCTTTCCGCCTTGAGAAGGCATTCACTGTTGGTTTTGGATTATAAGCTGGGTTGACTTAACCATAAGGGAGCATTTTTATAATTTTGCTAATCAGCCATATGGAAAATGTTTTCAGAGCAGCTGAATACCAGAGGTCAAAGTGACTGATTGGTTAAATATTTGCACCTCCTTGAACCCCTTTCAGGTCTATAAATAGGGTTTGTTTTCTCTTAGGCAGCAGCACAAAATTGACAGAATACTTTCGCGGAATTCCATGGGAGTGGCCCTATTTTGCTAGGGTTTTGGAGAAAAAAGAGACACAAAATCTAAATATTTAGGCGGAGATAGGTGTTGAAAGACCTCTCTGACTTAAATGATTCTTCTGAGAGTTTAACTGGGAATATGATTTATAACTAAAATATTCTGGACCAAAACATCTTTTTCAAATAGTTAAAAATTTATTGTCCAATAAACCGCCTAGAGATTTTTCCACCTCTGAGGTAGTCTGGATTGATGTTTGCATCTCTTCCTCCAAAACAATGTGAAGGTACTCAGCTTGTCCAGAATTGTATTTGCATTTAACATGGAGTCATCAATCCCTCCCTCCATCCACGCACTAGTTGTGGAAATAGCACTATGGAAAATTCATACTGTGGTCTTGGACTCTTTCTAGGCATGACTCTAGCCCTTCATGAAGCTATAAATTGCTTTTACTCGCATTTAATGGACAATTTCCATGAATGGTTGTTTTAGCCACATGATCACACGCAACAGAAATCTGATCAACTCATGGGTACCAATCTGGTTTCTAGATACTATTCTTTTCTTCACTAATGCTTTACCTTGGCATAACGCCATCATGAGTTTGCCCCATCATCCTAAACCTTGCGGTCCTTGCTGAAAACAGGAGGAGCTTTGTACCATCTGGAGAGTTTTTTGTATTTTTTTCTATTATTTTTTAACTATATTAAAAGTGCCCATCCCCTGTCTGGCCTTCCCCAAGTATGCTTAATTTTTACATATAACTAAACTTTTTCTTTTGGGAATTTATTCAGATTTTTTAAGGTAAAAAGTGAACTGTAATGCTAATTTTATCAATTCATATAATTGTTCACCACCAGCTTATGATATGTAGTGGCATTAAAAATGTAAGCCTTAAAGTATGATTATGAGGGCAATAATACCAGGGATTAAACTACTACTGGTTTAGTGGTCTAAAACCACTACTATAAAAAACAGTGAGATAAATCCTACAAAGTTTAATAAAAAATAATGCAGCATTATCAGTAATTTAGGGATAACCTAACATTATATTATATATAGATAAAAAGGCTTGTTATGATTAGTTACTTTCTAAAAAAAGTTTAAAATTAATAGGTATTATATGCATAAATAAAACTATTCAGTCTGGTAGCAATTTATAGAATAGTGATAACCAAGCCATATTCTGGAGTCTTTTTTTGTTTCAAAAATTTTTGCCTTTGATATATCATATAGAAGTACGCTTCTTGTCTATTTATAGTAGTTTCATAAACTATGTTATATCTATAACTTTGTTCATTGTATAAGTGTGGCTAAAGGGGTCAATTTGATAAAGATTGTATTATCCAAGTAGTTTGCGCTGATAGAATTAAATAAGTTATTGTAGGTTTTAAAAAAAATGTTGAAGGATATACATATCTGCAAAATGAGGTATAAATTGTAAACCAGTTAGTATTGACTCAAAAATTATCTATAGATGTAATTTAAGAGATCTACAGTTTATCTTGCCTATAATGGTTTTCATCCGTTAGTTTGCATCAGACTTCAGCTAGTAGTTTACTTAACAGATTGTTTAAAATTTTTATCAAGCTTAATTTAAAAATTCTTGTTCCATTTAATAGATTATTATAACTATGTTATAATAGTCTCACCATCCTAATAGTCTTATAATAAGCTTAGTTTTGATGAAAATTGTTAAGGCCTTAATCTATGATACCATATAACTATCTGTGACTCAATATGGGGTTTAGCTTTTAAGCTCATTACAGAATAGGCTTGATTTTATCAGAGATAATCCTAACAAAATGTAAACTATATATTCCTAAAAATATTATATCTCTTCCTTAATAACATTAAAAATTAAAGAAAGGTAATTTTGCTAAGTATTCATCAGTTTCTTGTGATGATTAAAACCTTAATGGGGGAACAACAAGAGATATTTCAATTTCCATCTATTACTAAAAAAAGAGATATTTCAATTTATTATAAGGTTTTTAGAATCCTTAATGTTACCTTTTTCTTCTTTCCACTTGGCATCAATTTTGAGGAATTTTGAAAACAAGTCAATTTTCCACCACTGCCTCACCACATCAATTTCCAATCTATATCCTCAGATCCACCAACAGCTTCCCCAGTTTGGGGAAGCAGTGCTCCACCCTCTAGCGTTTACTGCCCAGAAGGCAAACGTGTGCAGACTGGCTCATCCAGTCCGCCAAATACATCTGGCCACTATGTCCCTCTGAATGACCTAGCTCTGCACCTCGCATGAGTCCACCCAACCCGCCCCCACCCCCTAGCCCTACCCTAATCAAATATTTACTTTTGCCTCCACGTTGAGTATGGATGTCTCTTCCCATATGCTGACAAAGCAATAATTGAGCTGTCAATGGCCACCTTTGCACCAGCAGGGTATATTGACTTCCGCCCTTATAAGGTCTACTTTGATATTGGATTCCCTAGTGAAGAGAATGCAGATGCTGCAGCAGCAACGCCCTTATTATATAAAAACACACCCATTACCACAACCTGAACATGCCTCCTCAATGATACCACACTCATGGTGACCTTTGCGAAACTCCCCTCACACCTTCCTCCTCAAACACTATATGATGAGTTGATGTCTGGGTTGTCCACCTATGGCACAGACCTCATCCTCCAATTTATTGTCCCAAGTGGTGCTGAGAGACTAGCAGCACCTCGGGCAATGGCCACCATTACCCCCCACCAGCTAAACATGGCCCAGCACATCTCAAAGTGTGCCTATATCCCATCCACACCTGACCATTGATCTTGGGCCCAAACTGACAACGGTTGCACAATTTTCCCCCTCTGCTATGAATTGGACCATATGAAAAAAGCATCTCAATATAATTCACATCCTGCAAACATGGCCAACTCCAACCCATGAGGCCACATCAACAGCATTAGAGTGGGGATTTTGGCTGCCACCACCCCTACAGGCCATGAGCTCAAATCAGAAGCAAAATCTAGCACCTCAAACCCAAGCTGGCCAATGCACACCCATGCTAACCAATCAGGTGCAGGCTTGGACCAATGTATAATCCAAAAAATCCTCCACCTCAAAGCTTACCCAACCACAGCCACCTATCACCAAAGAATTCAAGTCAACCAAAATTCCTTGGACTTAATGGGTGAAGTGTCCAAATAGGGTGAAATTGTCCCACCTCCAGCTAAACAAATGATCTAGAACCTTTTATGAATTCAGGCTTTTATGCCCAATTCCCGCCCAAACAATATGTCTCAAAACCCAATGCTATCCCATACCAAAGCGACCAACAGCTTGCTGAGGCCGTAGTGGCCTCACCCAAAAATCGCCATCTTTGCGAAGCTGTGGAAAAATCCTTCACTGAATTTAAAAAAAGGGCTGCACGTCCCCTTGTTCCTCTCCAATTTTTCTCCTACTGCAAAAGAGGAAATCCAACGCCTCTATGAAACTGCCAACATCGCTGTCAAACATGTTGTTACTCTAACAGGGCTATCCCCATCCACATATGTCACCAGAGCAAACATTGCAAAATTAGCCCACCTTCTTGACGCACACACCCAAGCTGAACGCCATGTATCTAAACTCATAGAATCCTTTATTCAGGCCCAAATCAACAATCTCAACTGCTATCTACCTCACCCCAACCCTCATCCTGCAGATGCCCCAACCCCTTTACTACCAGCATTAATCCGCTTTTTCAATGCTAATACCAAGGATGAAGATTTTGATCTGCATGATCCCCCTCCCCTTCCGCCATGGTGGGATAAGCAGCTCACCGCTGTGCCACCTGGTAGGTGTTTTTTTATTATTTTCTTTACTTTTTTGTTTCCTGCTGCGCATCAGGGCAGTCAGTTCAAGTTTAAAATTGGTTTAGTTTTTGGAGTTTAATTTGGTTTTGTCTGTCCCCTGGTCAACTTACCTCAATTAAGTAAATAAAAGTTTCATTAATGTTTAAACTAATTTAAATAATATATTTTATTTAATAATCCTACTTATTTAAAATTAGAACTTTTAATTTCAATTATCATTGCTCAAGATATTAACAGGATCTTTATAATTTGAGACAGTGAAGTATTTCCTATATGGTTTAGTATATCTTTTTAGGGATTTTTACTAATTGAGGTGCTTAGTTTCCTTTGTGATTTTTAAGAGATAATAGTTTCAACCCAAATTTCAAGGCTAGCTTCACATAGAAATTATCTTATAACTTTATATAAGTTCAACCTCCCATTTCTTATAATATGGAATTTCCTATCCTTTCATAAATGTTGAGAAAAGCATAACTGGTAATCTTAATTTCTCACCCTTAGAAAAGACCCCATAAATCAATCTCCAAATTTGAAAAAAGAAATGAATAATGAAAAATTTTAGCTGGCAAGGATGATGAAAAAGGCCATTTATCTATTTGCCAGTGACCATGAAAACTTAAAGACAAATAAGGCCCTTTATAGAAGCTGACCAAAGTAGTTTGATGGTTTACAATAATAGTGATCATATCTCATTTATACCCTCAGATGGCATACTTGAATCAATAGCTGTCAACTACAGTCGCAATAATTATAAAGTTGCAAAGATAGCTAAAGTGCTAATACTCAACTCTAGATTAATATTCCCATCCAAAATCGTCGCTTAATTAAAATATCACTAGTAAGATGATAACCAATTTCTAATAAATGGACAATAACACTTAAAGAGCCACATATACCTCTAGAGTCACGTGAGTTACTATAACAGCAAGAAGTTCCAATAAGTAAACCACGGGATCCATATTGTAATTATGATTTGAGCTAAAAAAGTTGTAAACGAAAAACAAGTAATTGAAGACTGCTGACCCTGAAACTAAGTTGAAAGCACATTTTTGACTATTGATGAAACTGAGAGTTATTAATTAATCCCACAGTCCTATTTTCTATACCCTGAATCTCTTATATATATAAATTCTATATCTCATAATAAACATATCTCAAATTATTTAACAATATCTATTTTGTAATTGTTTATCATAATTTCAGACTTGATAATAGTAAAATAGCTTAAAGTAGAGTTATAATCAGATGTTTTTACTAAGACTAATTTATTAAGTAGAGTTGAGAAGAGTCATGGTTCACTTAAATAACACTTTCAACATCAAATCAAGATTCTGACAAGGTTTCACTTGATTGGATCTTGAGTTAAAGTCATATGTCAATGATGAGAATTACATTCAAATGTGCTGACTGTGCAACATTTAACCAATTAAATTATCACTGGTGGCCCACTGGTTAGCATCAGCATCATATGAGCAAGAGGGGAGCCAATGTAATGATAACATTAAATAAATATTTGAGATGAAATGATAACATTTAAGTAGTTTAAAAGCCTCTGTAGGAGATGCTCATATGTGATCTCATTTTATTATTGTTGCTTCTCAGCGTCTGGGCGCAATTTCACTGAGTTGGTTTTGCACAGGGTATTAGCCACTGAGCAACCAAATCTGATGATATGAGGATCACCGATTCTTAATAAAACTTGATAAAATATATTCTGTGCTATCCCCCCGTTTTTTCTACCTTTATTAAATATAAATCGCTGACTTTTCTGCGCTCTTTTTTCCCTCATAAAATATACCACTCTCTTTAATCTTCCATGAGACTCTTTATACCTCGGTTCCCCCAGCCAGATGCATCCTCAGCTTAGTACTGTTCTATTCTTCTTTCCCTTTACAAATTACTCTCGTTCATATTGAATCTCAGCATAAATCCTCTCTATTTGCCAAATGTCATCCTTTTGATCAATTATAATTCATGTATCCCTTTTTTTGTAAATCTTGAGACTTGTCTCGATCCCCTCCAATCCACCAATATGGGTAGCATATCATCCAGTCATATTAACTTCCCAACATTACCCCCCTTTGACTGGATGATAGGCTCTTGCTGTTTATATGCTCAGAGGAGCTTTGCCTGGATTCAGTTGATGATCCAACCCCCAGCGGGTTCCTTAATAGTGTATACATCCATTTCAGTCTTCTCAATAATCTCAAAATGGGCTGACCCAAATGTTGGAGAGCTTGTTTTTTTGTCCAAATCCATGCTGGTCATGGAATAAAATATAGTTCCCCACAGCAAACAACAGAAGTACACTCAGGCGCTTTTGATTGGCCACCTGATCGCGAATCTTCTTGGCTAAACTGGTGGAGTAGGCTTCAGTTTGCAGATTGATCAGTGTATCCATAAGCGTCTTAATATACTGCTGAGGATTCACACCACCAGTGTACTCTACACATGAATATAGCAAGGCAGGCAGAGCTGGATGTCAACCATACAGAAGTTGAAATGGACTCTTACCAGTGGCCAAATGATAACTGATATTATAAGCAAACACAACAGTAGGTAGAAGGGCGCTCCATTCTGAGAGCCTGTCCGTTACCAATTTTCAGAGTATGTTCACTAGGGTTCCATTGACTCGTTCCACCATCCCATTTGATTCTGGATGATGGGAGGTGGTTAAAACCCCACGAATCGCCATCAACTCTTTTAACTTTGGCAGGATATGCAAAGTGAAGTTGGTTCCTTTGTCTGTTAGAATGAACTGCGGGCAGCCATGCTGCTGTATAACACACTCCATAATAAACTTGGCAGTGGTGACCATGCCAAGTTGCTAATAGCCCTGGCCTCCACCCATCGGGTCAAATGATTGATGGCAACAATTATATACTTAGATCAATTGGCACTAGTTGGCAGAGGCTTCATTACATCAATGGAAACGGTGTGCCATGTAAACTGGGGTTTAACTAGTCGGTAGGTAGTTTACTTGCAGAAAGGCTTTTCCACTTGACACTGATGGCAACAGCTAACCGTTTCTAATACGTCATAATGCATGCTTTCCCAGAAGTATTGTGGTTGCAAAAACTCTAGCTTTTTCCACAATACTCCATGTCCTACAGCCCAATGAGCATCCATAATAATTGAGGGTCTAACTGAAGGCTTAGGAAAGTTTCAGCGTCAAGTCCCTGATCTGCTTATATAGTTCTTCCCCTTGTACAAAGGTACCCTCCCTAAGTCCATCTAACACCTTGATCACCTGCAGCGGCTCATCCTGGTATTTGTTCGCCATCATCTTTTTGTACATTATATCAGCTAGATCCGCCATGATAGCGACCGTGGGCAACCAAGACAGACAATCCGCATTTTGATGTTTTGCTCCCAATTGATGTAAAATCTCAAAACCATATGCTTCCAGCTTCAGAGCCCAATGTGCGAGCTGTCCTTCCATTTCACAAAGATTCTATAACCAGCGCAAGGAAGCGTGATCTGTCACTACTTGGAATTTTACCCCGTGCAAATATAACCAAACCTGTTTGTAAGCGTAGATCATTGGTAGACACTCCCACTTGGTTACAGTGTAGTTTCATTAGTGACAGTTCAAGCTTCGACTACAGAATGCAACAGGATGTTCCACGCCGTCATCATCCTTCTGGGATATTACTGCTCCAATAGCAGTGAGGGATGTATCCGTTTGTACTATGAACTGTTTGTTGAAGTTGGGATATTGCAAAATGGGTGCACTTGCTAACATGGTTTGCAATACATCAAAAGCGTTCTAGCATTGTTCCATCCAATTGAAGGAAGCGTTTTTCTTTAAAAACTTGAAAAATGGGGGCCCGATGCAGCTGAAGTTGGGAATGAACCGTTGGTAGTACCCAACCATCCCTAAAAACACCTAAATGTTCTGCTTATTCCCTGGGAAATTCATCATTCTTATCGCTTCCACTTTAGCTGGCTGTGGTTTAAGCCCATTTTAATCCATGACAAACCTGAGGTATTCCAATTGTTCTTTAAAGAAATGGCACTTTTGAGTTTTAATTTTGATATTAGCGGCAGCAAGGCGCTGAAACACTTGCTCCAAGTGGGCCAGGTACTCTGTAAACATCCGCGAAAACACATTGATGTCGTCAAGGTAAACTAGGACGTAGTACAGCTTTTTTTCATCTAAAATCGTATCCATGGCACGCTGAAAAGTAGCTGGGGCATTACACAACCCTTGCGGCATGTGAGTTGGCTGGAACAACCCTCTCAAGGAGATGATTGCACATTTCTCTCGTTCCACTAATGGCAATTTGATCTTCCAGTACCCTGATATCAGATCCATGGAGGGAAAATAGTTTGCCCCACCTAATCAGTCTAATGCATCATCAATCCTCAGAAGAGGGTAGGAATCCTTCTTCATTACATTATTGAGTTTACAATAGTCAATAACCACCTGATTTGAGCCATCTTTTTTTCTTTACAATGAGCACAGGTGATGCACACGGACTGTTGACAGCTATAGCATTCCTTGCTCAATAAGTTTACCCACCTCATCAGAGACAACCTCTTCCACAGCTTTCAAACTCTAATAGTTTGTGATCAAATGGGAGGGTGATCCCCCGTATCTATCCAATGTACCACCCCTTGAGCGCACCCCAAGTCATGATCATTATTTGCAAAAATATCCTACTACCTTTCAATTAATGCCATAGCCTTATCTTGCTGATCCGCCTATAGTCCCGTGAGCGCTTCCTGAAGAATCACGGTCAGTATGCCAAACAATGAGCGAGCCAGTATCCAAGATCCTCCCATGAGCCAAAATCATGAATATAACGAACCTCCTCTATAGGGACTAAGTGAAGGTAAGCCACCACTTGGTGCCGCCAGATCATTATTGCCTTTCTCTGTAGGTGTGCTAGCACTTTCACCTCCCCATTCCCAGGTAGCAGCAACCCTGGAGCCATATGTGATTTGAGACGCAAGTGCTGGTGATGTGCCATAATTTCTCTATATAGCCCCTTAGGGACATCGATTTCAAGCCCAGTCCCTATTATGCTCTGGTGTCCAGACGGTAGGCTTAAAGCGCGCGTTTCCTGAAGCAGGATTCCTTTGTACTTGTATATCTGGTTGGGGAGGATCCTGGTCTGCCAACTCAGTCATGATAATGAACAGGAATCACTCTATCGCTGTATGCTAGATTGATCTGACTGGAGTGGACTGGATCCGTTAAGATACCACCAGAGGAGAAATATATGAGGATCTGTTGGCTGAACATAGTCAGAGTTTCATCTGCCATATTTATCACAACGCCAAATTTCCTCATAAAAGCTGCACCAATAAACATATCCTAATGGTTATTTGGAAAAACCACCGCTGGAGCAGACACCTGGACTGACTCAAATTGTAAAGGCAACGCTCTATATGCTCCTTCTGACACAGTGCTGTGCATTCCTGCAGTCCAGTATACTACTCAATGGTCCACATCCAGTTTCAACAGAAGTTTAGCCACCAACCTGGTGGAGACTATGTTCACAGGTGATCCCATGTCTATGATAGCGCGGATTTTTGTGTTTTGAACGAATATGTCAATAAGTACATTCCAAGTAAGAACCATCCGTGTTTATTACTTGTACATTCAAGGGTTTTGTGTTACTCAAAAAAGAAGAAATGCCCTTGCTGACCTGAAAATACTTACTAGTAATTTTCTCCACCGGAATGGCTATGTTGACCCTATTAAAGGGGCGACATTTGGCAAAGGATCCGTGATGCTGGTGCCAGTTTGTTCCAGGATCTGCCATGCATATGGCTTCTGCACGTCTTGGCAGAACTTGGCCCAATGGGGTGAACTTTTACTCTCAGAAGTGGAAGCAGGGGTATTCAATGAAAGCTGCTGGTATAACAAATCATCCAAATGTTGTTCAATTTCTACCTAAAAAGACGTTTGGGAATTGTTAGGGACAAGTGAATTGGACTTAGATGAGGTAGAGCATCACATCTCTACTCTGCTCAAGCTTTTCCCTGATCAATTATCTTAGTTGGTATTGCGTACACCTGTTGTTTGCTAGGGAAATTGGCCGCATAATGCCCTCTTTGTCCGCACTGGAAGCAAGTATTCATAAAAGGTTAGCATATATAGTTTGGGGCGGAAGGCCCAGGTCAAAAGTTGCCAGTAATGGTCCAAGGTTGTGGACAAACCGGGGAAGCATACATGGGCCGAAAAGGGTCTACAGACTCATATGAGGGATGAATCTGTTCCAGCGGTGGATAACCCAGTTGCTGTAGCCTATATCTTGAAAGGGTTGGAGCGGGGGCAACTGAGATTTTTTGGGCTATATTGGGGGCGCTGTTCATGGTGGAGAGTTGATGTAAGGCGTTCATGATTTGAATAAGTCCAGTATCCCCATCCAACACGTGATACATAGCATTATATAGTTCCAAATATGGTTTGACAGTTGCCATCATCACTATACCTACATCCTCAGTGGTTAAAATGTTAGCTCCAAGTAGGACGTGTGCTTCCGCTAAAAACTGCTCAGTGAATTCTGACAGGGTCATAATTTGGTAAAACTGTATAGTCACAAAATTGGCTTTCCATTGGGACATTTTGGTAGCGCCCCCAAACAGCCAGATAATGATCGCTTTTACTTGTGCATAAGATACTGAGCTATTTGGAAGATAGCAGGTCACTTGATCAGCGCTTTCCACATCTAAAGCAGACAGCAACAACTTTGCTTTTTGTCAATTAGTAGCCCCTTCAACAGCGAATTTGAAACGTTTAAAGTAACCTTGTAGGTTCCCATCACAACTGAAAGGAGGTAATTTTTCAATATGAACGAATTTGCTTTGCTCTAGGTTCCTGCTGCAAGGGGCAGGTGAATTGTTTTTGGAGTGATTATGAGAACCATCACTTTGTGCATTATCATACAGCTGGCTGGATAGGCTTGAACCCATCAAAAAGGAATTAGGAGAAGTGGTTTTGCAGGGAGGGTCCATTGTACTGCATGATGGATATCTGTTTGCTGATCCATAACATTCTTTCCCTGAGTCACCACTAACTGCCACATTACCCCCAGCTCTGGTATGCCCCAAGAACTGTTCATTAATCAACTGCTCTACTTTAACTGAATAACATTTACAACATCCATCCTGAAATTCCTGTTGCAGCATTTCACACTGATGTTACAATTCCAGTCATATTTCCCTTTCTTCATTCAGTTTCTGTTCCACAGCTTGTAATTTTATGAAAGAACTTCTTTGATTATATTCTGCAGGTGGGTTTGCTGTTGACTTGTGGTTTCCATTTGTTGATTGGTGTCATTTATTTGGTTAATAAGGGAGGATTGTTCCCATACAGATTTCTCATTGGCCCATCAAAGGGTATCAAGGCACCCTTGCATGTCCGCATACTCTCTTGTCTCACCAATCAGAAGAGGAATGGCTCATTTGCACTTAGCCTGATTAATGACTTCCAGTTGTATAACATGACAATTAAGCTTGAGATATATGGGAGACATTGACTGAAGATAAGCGCGTTATCTGCCGTTCACTGGGTATTCCATTTAATATAGAGTTGGTTTACTTCTGTCAATAGAGAGCTGACTCAGGCCGCCACTTGTTGTTCCATCAGGGTCATTTTTTCCTTGAGCTGGGCAATCATAGCTTTGAGAGCTTCCGCCCATTCAGCTAGCTCTATCATAAAGCGCTTGGTATTATTCCCCAAGGTTATTACATCCTGAATCCACTCCACCAATAGGCCATGCTGATCCAGCAGTTCTCTTATGACTCAAGGTAATTCTAAATTTAACTGTGGTACCAGAAGGTCCAATCGACAGCATATGTCCCCAACACAATGATCCATCTGTGCCAGCGCCCCTTATATTTCTGAAGATGAATAATTGAGGCAGTCAAGCAGGAGGTGAGTATCATGCTTCTGTGAACCATAATACTTCTCCAATTTCAATATTATGATGAGTCAGAGCATGCAGTAGCTGGCAAATCAAAGATTTCACATAAGTGACTAAATACTCCTCAATTCCGTGAATACTGAGGCAGCAAGCTAACCCCATGGTAGTCACACCTAAATAAGACATGTACAGCGAGTATCAATTTTCTTGATCACATTGTTTATAGAATAAATTCAGGGTATTTTCCCCAGTTTCATCCTTGTATATGCAATACCTGTGCAACAGCCATTCCATTATGTTTCTCAGTTGTTGGGGAGTCACATTTGTGGAGCATCCTTGTTGGTTGGTCATCAGATCAGGGCAAATATTGAATTGCAAATTAATCAAAACTTCATCATCCCCTTGTTCAGTAACAGTGAATAATATTGGTTTGGGGTTAGGTGCCCCTGGGCTTCTTCAGCATACTGCACCCAGAATCTGATCAAGTTATGTTGGAATGAATGAGGACTTGTCATTGTAATTTAATTGTTATTTTTAACAAAACTACAGTTGCTTAGTGGCCCCCTGTAGGAGCACCACTGTTGCTTCTCAGCGTCTGGGCTCTATTCCACCGTGTTGGTTTTGCACAGGGTATTAGCCACTGAGCAACCAAATTGGACAATATGTGGATCGCTGACTTCTTAATAAAACTTGATAAAATATATACAGAGTTATCCCCCTTATTTCTACCTTTATTGAATATAAATCGCAGACTTTTCTGCGCTCTTTTTTCCCTCATAAAAAGACTACTCTCTTCAATCTTCCATGAGACTCTTTATACCTTGGTTCCCCCAGCCAGATGCATCCTCAGCATGGTACTCTTCTATTCTTCTTCCTTTTACAAATTACTTTAATTTGTATCGAATCTCAGCATAAATCCTCTCTATTTGCCAAATGTTGTCCTTTTGCTTGATTATAATTCATGTATCCCTTTTTCATAAATCTCGAGACTCATCTTGATCCCCATCAATCCGCTGATATGGGTAGCATATTGTCCAGTCATATCAACTTCTCGACAATTATAAAAATGATTTTACATTTTTATGTGTTTTTAGTAACAAAACAGGTTTAAATAAAATTCTTGTGAAAACTCTGCCTTCCATTCTTAGCCTAATGAAAAAATCAAGTTCTTTCAATTTAATTGTTGATATGACTCATCATAATTTAGTAAGTGAATTATAATGAAGCATATAAAAAATCTAATGTAGAATTATTGAGATTTAAAGGTAAGTGGCCCTTTTAAAATTCTTATTTAATGGATCCATAACCTATACAAATGTAGCATAGCTTTATACAGACTCTGATTAGAAGCATATACAGTGAAGCCTACTTTCATCCTTTTTGAAAAAAATAGTGCAAACCTGATGTACTCTTCTCTTAATGAAATTAACAAGCTAAATCAATTAGTTATAATGAGATTGGGCACCTGAATTTCTTAATTTTTATTTCCATGATAATACACGAAAAAATTAACACATATGTGAGATGAAATAAGAAAAGGCACAATGTATAAGATTAGAAATATAAAATTCTATAAAGATCTAGAGTTACAATATTTTATAAGTGTAAGCTGATAAGTTATGGCGTTTAACTTATAGGGTGCAAAACTACCTAAGCAGAAACCTAATAATAAATACTTACTCTTTTAGAAGAAAGCTAGTAGAGGATAGGTTTGTCATGCAGATATATGATCACAGATTTTTCTTGAAAAAATGAACATGGTATTATAATACGTCTAATTATAGGTAATGTGTACATGACTCACAATGGAGTTTGTCTACTTACTAAGTATGTGTTAATATTTATACTAGAATGGGCTGAGTAGTTTATAAATTAAAAGCTATCACTAGCAAAAGAAAAAACCTATAGCATATAAAGTTTACATAGCGCCTTCTTTTGCTAATATAAGGGATGCACAGTATCAATTTTTTGATTACCTAACCAAGAAACGATTAGGCATGTACTTGTACCAGTAATAATTAACGGTGTGTTACATAAGTCATAGAGATATCTGACATCATATATTGATTTTAGATGAGAGCTATTTTAGATTTGATATTACAAAAATGAAAAAAAAACTACTGATTTGTTCTAGAAATAATTATCTAAAATCATAAGAAATCTTACTGCTAAATTAGAACAGTCTATGATTAAACTTATTTTAAAGTTTAGGCAGGTTTATTAATTCCACATGAGGCCATATTGATCCATTAATATCCCTTTACACTTATTCACCGTTATCTTTCCTAGTAATATCATCATAGGCTTATCACTTTTTGATAAGCCTGTAGCTCTAGCGGTTTCTGCTTATATGATTTTAAATTTTTGCGTTACTAGGAATATTTTTAACCTCATAGCTGATTATATCTTTTTTCATAGACAAAATTGTAATCTATTAAGAAATGTATACCACACTACATGGCTTCTCAGCCTATTAAACTCAACTTTGAAGCCACAGAACTAACATATTTAAAGGTGCCTAAGATAAATTAAAACCTCTTTCTAGTATGTTACAATATTTTAAGGTGACTAATCTGATAAAATCTCTAAAATACGGGCTAAAAAGATCATACATTTATATTTCATTAAGCTGAAAAAGCAAGCTACAGATAGATCAGATCTTTGTGCCTTATAGCATAAATCAGATGCTTTGAGAAGATACAGCCACTTCTTTTAACTTAAAAGACTCAGCGACTCCTCAGCATACTTAAATCAACATTGACACTATAAAATATCATTTTCAGATGATCCAAAGCTATACTAAATCTTATAATATGTATAAAGCTTATACAATAACTAATCTCTTAAAGAGTTAATTGTTGCCAACTAATTTTTTTATTTCTTAATTTCAATTAGGTGCAAAAAATAAGCTGCAAAGTAAATCAGATATCTATGCCTCAATTTATATCCAGATGCATACAAGAAGCTGTAGACGTTACATCTGGTTTATCAATTCTAGGGCATCCTCACAAAAAATGACATTATGGCTTCAAATCTATATAGAATCCTAAGAGGTATCTAATTCTTTAACTCAAACATCTTCAATTGAAATCACGTTTTTGGCAACAGTAAGGTCAATCTATGATTAGTTTTCTGGAAAGCCACTCTTCCTTTGTCAAAGAGAGATTCACCTATCTCTAAGGACTAGCAATAAAATTATCTGGGATGAAATAGTATGAAGTTATATTCATGTGCTTCCTAATTTATCTACCTATCTTAAGCCACAGTTTGATCTAGTCAGATATGTTCTGCCTTGGCTAATTGAATAATATATTGCCTTAATACATGTAATCTTAAACCCTTATAGCATTATAAGCTATCTTTTGACGCCTTTGATAGCGTAACCATTGGTGTATACCCTTGGCGCGTTATTCATAACCATTTTTATAAAGTTTCTTAACTAATGAAGATAAGCAAGTCAAGTTTGACTTTGTTGAGGTCACATTTTATATAAGGTAGCATATTTTAAAAACTTGGACCTTAAGAGTTTGCTTTTTACATGACATCATGTTAATGGGTTAAAAATAGTGCCAGCAAAATAGGAGATATCTTATACTATCAACCAGATCCTTCTGATAAATAAAGTTGAAAAATTGTGGCAGCCAGGAGCTTTGTATGTCAATTGTAGGCTGTCATTATAGCATTTGTTCTGTCTAATATAGTTTACCCTTTACATTGATTAACACTCTTATTCATGTAATACTAGCGTTGAGGTAAATTTGATTAAGGCATGATGCACATAGGTGATAGTTTCTGGGTAAGCAGGCAAAAAACAAAACTTCCTAGGAATAGATTCTCAAAGATCCTAAAACTGTATAGCTTTTAAAAAGGAGTTATTAGTAGTGGAGAAGTATCTAGCATCTTAACTGAATAATGGAAAAAAAGTTGTCAGGATGAGTGGCATTGAGGGAAGAAATTTTTGGACTAGCTTAATATAGAAGAGGATAAGTAAATAGGTATAATATAACCTCAGACTTTTTTGTGGTAAAAGGTTGGCAATTTGGCCTGATATTGAGAGAGAGACAAATAAACCTATCTTCTATAATAATTATCTTTATTTTATTAGAATCTTATCACAGTTTTGTAGCCTATAAAAACAACCCTTAAAATTAGCTGCCTGGTGGTTATGCAGTTCAAGAATTTTTAAATACTATAAATATATGCTTATACTTACCCTTTGCATATACATGGATGCCCAGTTGGCTGAATAATTTAGGAATCCAGTATTATTTTTTGATAGCCGGTCCTTCAAAAGCTACAAGCTTATTAGTCTTTTAGTGTCAGCAATCTTCTTAGTAAAACAATTCGTCATTAAGGTAATTATATAGCTCTTTGGCTCTTCTTAGCAGAATGATTCATTGGTAAGACAAAAGCACATTGGCAAGATGGTTGTAAACTAACCTATTTTTAGTAGATTAGAGATCCCAGTGAACGTTTATTTTAATATAAATTGACTAATAGAAAATAAAAGTTATTTTATCTAAGAAAATAGTAGCCTTTATATAGTGCTGATATGAAACAAAGATAATTAATGTAACAGGGAAATGATACAGTAATGAGATTTAAAAGCATAGTCTGATTATAGCTTAGGTATTCAGGAATATAACAGAAAGTATTTTTTTCTTGATTTACAGGGTTGCATTAGTTGGTCTAATAATTAGGAGGAGATTCATTTAACAGCTCTATTGCAATTCATGGGGTGTTAGCGCATTGCTAAAATATCATATTATCCACTTGATTCATAAAGCTGATTTAAAATCATATATTGCTAAATAGCAATGCATTGACGACTCTGAGAGGTAAATCTTGATTAGATTTAGCCATTCATTATTACTTAATTCCTGGGTTGATAATGGAGGTAGCTGGGGCATTTATAGGTAAAGCATTGAAAAGGCTTTTTACCTGAATTTGTTTAGTTATTTTTTGTTTTATTAATTGTTTAAGGCTATGTAATTTAAAGTTATTAATAAATTTGGGCCTTAAGCCCAATAAAGTATTGGTTAATAAATCACTATTGATACTAAATATAGGCTGAGATTGATTAAGTATATAAATGAATTATGAGCCTAAGGTTTAGGCTTTACACCTATTAAGGCAAAAACTGAAATATATAAAGAGTAGCACATAAAGCTGTCCCTAAGGCTTCCCTATATTAATTTTTTTAAATGTACAAAAGTTAGTTTTTCTTTCCCATAACAATCACTTTAGTTAATACAATTTGATTCAAACAGCAATTTTTGATAATCACACAGGAGAGATGGGAGATTTTAATAATAAACCTAATACAACCTGGGTGAGCGTTGCATCAAGAGGTGCGCAAAACGGTGCACCCAAGGGCAAGAAACGCCCTGGAGGGGGACCAGGAACCCAAGCCGCCAAGAAACTACAAACTCAGACACCATCCGGGTTTATGGTATTTACTATAAAACAAGATCAATACATGTATATCCAATGTAACCAACCCCTTTCAAAGGTGGAACATGGGCTCTGACTCTTCCTTGGGGATGAGTCCCCAACCCTGTGGGAGAAACATGTGAGGCAGAGCCCTCCCTTTTCCACTACGCGGTATATGTCGCCACCAATAACATGGGCCACAGCTGGATCAATATTGGTTTCAAAACAGCCAAAGAAGCGAGTGCCGCAGCAAAAGTCTGTGTCAAAATTGCCCTTCCTGAGGGCAAAAAAATAGTGCGCACCGCGTGCATCAGATGGAACAAAGAAAAAACTTTGTTCATCTCCTTTGACTCGCTCCCTACCAACCTTCCTCATAAGGTAATCGAGGAGGAGCTCTGCAAAGGGCTTGTAGCCTATGGAGAAATTATGCAATTCAAATTACAACGATTTCACCTGATGCCAACATTGTGCACAGGCAAAGCTATCACCGTGATCAACCCATTCCTCAAAGTGGAAGATGACTTATCAAGAATCCCCTGCACAGCAGAGTTTCACTTTGCAGATGGGGGACAGTCATCCACATTCCAAGTTACATCAGAACGTGCACCACCTATATGCAACCACTGCAGTTCATTGGGACACAAGGAACACGCATGCCTCGTGAAGGAGAGCTCAATGGAAGCAGAATACTGTGAGCAAGCCATGGACAAAAGTAATGAAAACTTCGCCAGAATGACTGATGGCCACCACCCATTCTGCTGGGGTGAAGATGGACTTTACTCCATTGTGGACCCATTTACACATAAACAATGCAAAGCGGCACAAAAAGCCCACAAGTGGGCAGCAGCTGAGGTGGCAGCGCATGTGGAATAATCCATTGACCCTGGACAAATTCAAGCGGATATTTCGGATATACACTAAGCTAACCAATCAGAACAATATGCCCAGGAAGAAAATTTTCACAGCAACTCATTTGAGTCATCAAGCGATATCAATCATGCACACTTTAAGGAACAATTCAGCCGCAATATGGGCGAAAATGCAGTGCACAATTCTCCAAATTTGAACCCCAAAATTACAGAACCCAATCAGCACCCCACATTGAACCATCATGAGATATATACAGGAAAAGATAATGCAAATTCCAAAAACCGCAATCCCCACAAAAAATTGAATCAGATCAAAGGAACTGACATTGTCACTGAGAGAGTTGGAGTACAGACGCGGAACATGGCCAAATGAGCCGCGGTGGGATAGGGCCAGAGGGCCCTCCCAACTGCTCCTGAGGCGCCGTGGGCACCTCAGTGTCAATAGGGATGCTAAACATCGCGGGAGCCAGGGCTCAACTATCCCAAGCCAAAAAGTTGGACTTCCTGTCAAAACCCCTTGTAGACATCTTGGCCATCCAAGAAACCCACTGTCTACAAGGGGAAGAAGGATCCTGTTCAGCCAGGGTCTCACCATCACAATTGATATGGACATCTCTCTGTGGGATGATCATCAGAAATAACAAAAAATTAAAATTTACAAACTCCTCGTTATACCTTCACAGCCTTGTCCTGGTAGCAATAATCACATGCCAAGAGGAAACAATCTCAATAGCATGCATCTATGCACTGTGCACCGCAGCTGAGAGAAAACAATTTCTTGAAACTGTTCCAACACTCACCCTCCCACCAGATACCATCCTGTTGGGTGACTTTAACTGCTGGGATAACCCTACATGGACCAATGGCCCAATCCCAGGGAATACCCACCGGGACACATCGAATTCTGCACAATGAAGGCATCCCTTGGCCTACAGGATGCCCTCCCCCCGGATCACCACTCCTTCCCCACATTACACGGCCCAACATACGTGAGGGAGCGCTCATATCAATGAGCCACATTGATCACATCCTCATTCCGCAAACCCAACGATCAAGAATTTCCAAATTTACAACAAAAAAGTCAATTTCTTTAACCACCGACTTGTTTTGGTGCAGTTATTGCCAACCTGAACCCATTAACAGGTGTTGCCCTGGAGAAAGCTACACCCAGAAAGCATAAATTACCCGAAATATCTGACTGGGTTGAACATGAGGCCATGAACCAAGGATTCACAGCCCCATTCACATCAGATCCCTTTGTAACATGGGCAAATTTCAAAAAGGGACTAATCAACAAAACCTGACATCTTACATCACATAAGTACACCACCGATACAGCCACAATCAGGCGTACCTTGGCAGAACTGGACCACCTTGAGCTTAACACCCCTGAGATCTGGTTATAGCCCCAACTGGGGATGCAAATGGGCTGATATATCCGCCTGACTAAACACCCTCATCTTCAAGCACCAACACAGAATCAAAGTATTGAACAAAGCATCCAGATTAGGCGCAATTGCCTCTGACGTCCTGTCACCCAACCAGTTTGGGTTTATACCAGGGCGCTCAATCTGGAACATCATACACCCTCTTGCAAACATATGTCAGTCCAAAGCAACTGGAGCCCTGGTCTTCTTAGACCAGGAAAAGTCATACAACCGCGTTAGTTGGCCATACCTAAAGGAATGCCTACACGCTTTCAAACTCCCACCCAGATTCATAAAATGGGCGATGCTCCTAACAGAATCTGCAACCATGGCTGTATGCGGCCCTGGATTCCTAACAAACAATATCAAACCACACAGAGGGCTCAAACAAGGGGATCCCCTCAGCCCACTGCTATACAATTTCAGCTTTGACCAGCTCCTCCAAGTAACTGACTCACGTCTCATGGGGATAACCGCACAAGGACAACCAACAGTCAAGATACTGGCCTTTGCAGATGACTGCGTACAGGTATAGCAAACAATGAAGATGCCCGACAGCTGGAACGCACTCTAGAGGATTACTCCAAGGTGAGCAATGCATCGCTCAACAAAAAGAAGACAGAAATCATCCTCTTAGGCAAATATACAAACAATTGGGCCACAACATCAGAACCTCATACCAACACTCGAAGAAAGAACCCAATCATTTTACCCTTTGCAACACCTCCCACCAACACTCCTGTCTGACACCTTGGAATCTGGCTAGAATCAGGGGGATATGCTAATGAGACAATGGAAAGTAACCTGTTACAACGGGTATCCAAACATGTAGCCTCCCTCAAGGGGAGAACCTCAGGACTAACAGGACGAGTTACAGTTGCTAACTCGCTCATCCTCCCAATAATGAGGTACCAGGCCCATGCGATAGCCTTCTCACCTACCTTTATAACCTCAATTCGCGCGCTTATCCAGGGCTGGCTGTGGCCTGGCTCTCACCCTTCTACACGGATGAAAAACTATTTGGCCCACGCTCAAGCGGAGGCATGGGACTAATAGATTTTGAGAGACATGCAATCACATCCTAGGTACCTGGATAAAGGAAATCCTTGCTCCAGACCTCCCGCAGCAACATTATCCAGAGCAGCAAGGACTAACTTTGCACAGGCGCTCAGATTAACCAACCCACATAGTCCATACAGACTACTTTAATACCTTGACAAGCACCCTACTGCAATGGGTCCGCATGAAACCTCCCCTCATTTCAAACATATCCTCCAAACTATCCGCTGTATGGGATGGACCATAGAGAACACAGGTACTATACAGGGAAGGGGACGACCCAGCCCTCAATTCAAATTAAGAAACCCGGAAAACCACCCCCAGAGGGATATGCTCGCAACAACCTCAAGCATAGCTAGGATAGAATTTTAGATATGCTGGACATTCCCTATGCTTTAACCACACAGAAAGCAATGTGGAAAATGACACACCACCAACTTCTACAGCCAAGGATAAGAGAAAACGCCTGGCGCTGTCTGAGAAGGACCTATAGGACAGTGGACCGCTCCAACTCCCTCCACAAAACATGTGCAGTATGTGGAGGGGAGGGATCCCTACATCACCGCCTAGAAACATGCCCCCCAACCAAAGCTATATGGCAGGAAATCGCACGCCTGCTCAAGATCAAAACGAACAGGAATTCTCAATATCAAAAAGTATCTTTGCACCCCAGACTGAGTCACCGATCCCATCTACCCTCTGTTCCCTAATAATACCCATTGCAATGTGGACAATCCACACAATTGCATTAGATGCGTTCAAGGGCACGGTCCCAACCATCCATGAGGTTATCAACAGGTTCCACGTCCACTTACTGGAGCACTTTCTAAGCTTAGCTCTATGGATATATGAAGCCAAGGCATCAGGCGCTCATAGAATTGTGGTTCCCACTTTGGTTCCTCCGCACAGACCCCTTCCTTCACACCTGCTCCATAGCTGGAGAAACCCCCTCAGAATAGCGCATCAACCCCCCATACCTGGCAGTCCCGCTGGCAACAGGAGTAACTTGAGTACCCCTGGGTGCCCAATTTTATATATTTTTGTTTTCCACACATACTCAGTAATGCCCATCCCCTGGTCAGCTTGCCTCGGTTAAATAAATGTACAAAAGTTGTTAGTTGAAATGTAAAACAACCTACTACTCATTAGATCTAATTAAGATAAAGGTTCTGTAGGAATGCTTTCCACCTAAACCCATTTTTCTTCTTATTTAATAAACTTTTATATCAATATGAAATACTTTATGAATAATAAATTTAGTAATCACTAGAAAATAAGTTATGTTTCGCCAAATAGTCCTTTTTTTCTAGTGCAATAAGCTAATTTCTCTATTCCAAATCATAATTATACATCACACTAGTTCAGATCTAAGCATAGGTATCTTCATTTAATACCTTAATTATATGGTTACAATGAATAGAAGCACTATTGGTATTCACCAAATAACCATGCTAAATATGTTTAAGTGTCTGTATTATACAAAGTGAATAAAATTCAAGGTTGTAACTTTAGGAAAAATAATACCACACCATTTGGTAAAGGGAATCAAAATTATATAATAGAGACAAACCCCAAGTACTAGGGGTAAACTCTTTGTGCACATGATCTGATAGGATGGAAATATATAATCTAACTTCAATGATTCTCTTGGGTGATAGAGGCATGGTGCATGACTCCATATGTAATATTCCCCAATCCATAGAAGTATTTAATTTCTGCCATGTGTAGAGTAAAACACACATTTTGAGGGTGGTAGCAGGATGCCGTTCCATTAGGTTAACAACCTGCTACATATTGGTCTATCTTATAACAGTGACAATATTGATACTTAACTTAGTGCTTTTAGATTACTTGGAAGGGGAACCAAAATATTTAAGAGCGCAGGTATTTTTTAGTCTAGATTATAACATGGTGCTCTATATGTAAAACTCATCCTAAAGACTACATTGATGGCATAAGTAATCACCTGCACCCACCCATTGAAGATAAGTTTTCACCAAGGTATACATAAAGTCAGATACTAATCAATAGTCTAACTAAAAACTATATTTTAATAGGTCATGAAAATTGTACAATTAAAATCTCAATTACAATTAAACTAAAAATACTTAAACACATTCCAGAAGGTAAGCTCACTCAAAAATATTAACTCTAAGTATTCATATCAGCCTTGATGTTTTCGAAATTGCAACTTTTTAAAATTTACTGCTATGAAGTACTGGATAGTTTAGCCTAAAACTTTATGAAATGATCTACAAAAACTTAACAAAATTACCACTGATACCAAAGTTGCTAGATTATCATGACCACACTATCCATATTTGACTATTTTATGGTATAAAATGCTTTACACCTGAAAATTAAATTAAAATGACCAGCTTTTTATTAAGCTTCTTATATTAGGTATGATATTGTTAATTTTTAGATGTTTACCAATTAGCTATTAGAGATTGCTGTTTATTAATAGTTGGTCCCAATGTTAGGATCTAATCCCAATGTTGATGCTCAATAATGTTTTGTTAAACGCATTTGACAACATTGTTTGTATGTAGATTGGAGTTTTGGTTTGTGTAGTTATTAATTTATTTTTTATTTATATATATTATGCGGCTGCACAGATTAATCAGAGGTACTCGATTGAATGCTGAAGCGTGTTTAATTCTTGTTTTGATGTTATATATTAATCATCTAACCAGCGTGCCTTCTCTTGAAGGGTAGTATGCTTTATTGCCTAAGCAAGGCCGCTAGCTTGTTAAGTAGATTTTATAGGGATGACTAAATTTAAAATGCGCCTTTTCTGAGACATCCTGAAAGGATCATAATCTAATCAGCAATGAATGCCTTTTTAGGTGTAAAGGGTAATAGAAGAGTTAGCTATAGCTTTGTTTCTTTTTTGGTAAATCATCTAGTATTTTAAATGCCGTTCAGATGAAGATGGCATATGATAAGTTGTCCATTAAACTTATGTAGAGCTCTTTGTATAAATCCCTGTTATTTCTAGTAAAAAAGATCTGGACAAAAAATATTTGTTATAAAGTTGATGGAATTGATAAGATACGCCATAAGGGTTTTTGCACAGGGTTCAGCCCACTGAGCAATAGGACCAACACTATGATGATTATTGTCCTTGAAACAACAAAATAAACTATTTAATAAGTATGGAGCACTCGCACCCACATTACTCTTTTATTTAATATAATAAATATAGCAGATCCTCGCTGTTCCACTCACTCTAAATTGTTAACAACCTCCCTTCTCAATCATCTCATCTTGCCTATATCATAGTGACTTCAGATGATACCACTTTGATAGCTAGTAGTTCAATTCGCCATATCTCATTGGTTCCAGCAATTCTTCATTTGTTAATTTCACAATCACCTAATTTGAGGCGATTTCCCAAAAACCTAATATCGCCTCATCTCAAGGCGCTCAGTTTAACAAAATTCATATCAAACTTGGTGGATCGTATCCATTCCACCATAATGACTTAGGGCTTATCATCCAGTCATATCAGAACTGTGACATTATTCCCTCTTGACTGGATGATCAGGCTCCTTTTGCTTATACACCTGGAGGAACTTGGCGTGCAATCTGTTGATGATCTGACCACTCGCGGGGTCCTTATTATTATATACATCCATACCTGTCTTTTCAATATCTTCAAATGGGCCAATCCAGATACTAGCCAACTTTTGATTCTGCCCAAAACCATTTTGATCATGGAATAGAACCATGTCCCCATCTTTGAAATGGGTTAACCTACTACGCCATACCTGATTGGCAGCTTGAGTCTTAATCTTCTTGGCTAAACTGAATGAGTATGCTTCAGTTTTCAATTTAATTTATGTGTCAGTTAGAGTCATCAAATAACATTGGGGATCAATTCCGCCAGTATCTTCTACACAGGAGTATAGCAGCGCCAGAAGGGCAGGGTGTCATTCATATAGTAATTAAAAGTGACTCTTCCCCATGGCAGTATGATAACTGATATTATAGGCAAAAATGGCAGTGGACAAAAGGGAACTCCAATATGAGGGTCAATCCGCCAGTAATTTATGGAGTATGTTCACTAAGGTCACATTGACCCAATCAGCCATTCCGTTAGACTCAGGATGGTATGGGGTTGTTAAAACCCCTCAGATAGCTTTTAGCTCATTAAGCTTAGGGAGGATGTGAGAAGTGAAGTTAGTTCCATTATCAGTAAGGAGGAACTGAGGGCAGCATGCCGCTGAATAATGCATTCCATTATGAATTTGGCCACTGTGACTGCCCCTAAATCTCGTATTGCCCTTGCTTCAACCCACCTGGTTAAGTGGTCAATTGTCGCAATGTACATGGACCAGTTAGATCCCGTTGGATGAGGGCCAACGACATCCATGGAAACTGTATGCCAAAAAAAGTGTGGCTTCACCAACCAATATGTGGTTTTCTTGTGGAATCTTTTCCACTTGGCACTGGTGGCAGGAGGAGATAGTATCAAGCACATCAAAGTTCATGCTTTCCCAGTAATACTGAGGCCGCAATAATTCCAACATCTTGCGCACACCACCATGCCCAACTGCCCTATGTGCGCTTATGATAATGTTAGGCCATGCCAAGGGTCACAGGAAGTTTACTATTTAATTGCTGATCTGCTTGTACAATTCACCATTCCACTGGAAAGTATTGGCTCACATTACATTCAATTCCTTGATGAATTGAGGCGGCCCATCATCATAGTTTCCGCTGGGCATCTTGTTGTACATAATATTGCTCAATCCGCAGTAACTGCAATAGTTGGTAGCCTCAACAAGCAATCTGCGTTCTGGTGTTTTGCTCCTGGTTGGTGAAGGATCTTGAAGTTGTAAGCCTGTAGTTTAAGGGCCCATCTGGCTAAACGGCCCTCAGGCTCCTTAAGGTTCTGCAACCAGCGTAATGAGGCGTGATCCATTACAACTTTAAACTTTACACCATAAATATACTCTGAATTTCTTGTAAGCATAGATCAACGTTAATCACTCACGCTCTGCCATGGTATAATTATATTAATGGCTATTCAGGCTTTGACTGCAGTATGCCACTGGGTGATCCTCCCCTTCATCATCTTTTTGGGACAGAACTTCCCCCATAGTGGAAATAAATGTATCCATCTGTACAATAAATTCCTATTTATAATTTGGGTAGCATAGCACTGGTGCATTGATCAACGCTGTTTGAAGTGTATTGAAGGAGCGTTGACAGTGTTCCGTCCATTAAAACGTGGCATCCTTTTTTAATAACTCAAACAGTGGACCTCCAATACAACTAAAGTTAGGTATAAATCGGCAATAGTAGATAATCATTTCTAAAAAATAAGTTGTAAATCTCGCTTACTGTTTGGTGTAGTCATCTTCCGTATGGCCTCCACCTTGGCTGGTTGGCCCGTAGACCTGTTGCATCAATCACAAACCCAAGGTACTATAACTGATCCTTGGAAAAGTGGCATTTTTGGGGCTTTATTTTGATGTGGCCCAGCCAAACAGCGGAATACCTCTTTCAAATGATTAAAGTGCTCAGAAAAAATTCAGGAGAAAACGTTGATACTGTCAAGGTATACAAGAAAGCATGACAGCTTCAAGTTGCCAAAGATAGTGTCCATCGCCCATTGGAATGTAGCTGGGGCATTACACAGCCCTTGTGGCATACATGTTGGTAAAAAAGCCCTTTTGATGTGATTATGGTGCATTTCTCCTGTTCTGCCACAGGTAACTTGATCTTCCAATAGCCAGATATCAAATCCATTGCAGAGAATTAACGAACTCCTCCCAAATGGTCCAACACATCATCGATTTGTGGCAAGGGGTATGAGTCCTTTTTATAATGCTGTTCAGCTTGCAGTAGTCTATTACTACCCAGTTTGTCATGGTTAGAAAATGACATCATAATTGGGACCAACGTCAAAGACAAAGCAGCATATCAGGAGGCCAAGAAGGTAAAGCTAGCAGGCCTCCCTGACCTCAAGTATACCATAGACAACGCTGGGTTAAGGCAAATTATGCCCAGGTTGGTCCTATGGATGCAAGAGAAGTTTGTCCTGTATAAGAGCAGGTGCATTAAAATGAATTAGCTTTGTTACAAATTAAACAGTTCGCTTCAGTTTTTAGGTAAACGTTTTCTCAAAACCCATTTGGTTTTTGTACTTTCCAGCTCAGGTCGGCCACTTTTACAATCAATCATCCAAGTTTGGTCAATTACCAAATATAGCATCTTGCCTGATGGAAGCGTGCACCTATTAGCACCTCAGCTTAGACCCACTTCCCTCAATTGATTGTTTGCCTTAATTCCCTTAAATTTCTCATGTCAAGACCAATCTCCCTGTTGGTCGACTTCTCCCTTATAATAAAACCCTTTGCTAAGTATACTGTTTCTATATTTATGCTATCATGGTCTATCCTGTGCACGAACCTCTTCATGGAGGTATTGTGGAACGTTAATCATTTAATTATCACTACAATCAATCTATCCGCTCATGCACCGTAGGGTCGCCCAGGTTCCCTGCAACCTAGGGCACCTATACCCTTCCACCCTGAGCCCCACAGGTTTACATTTTGGTTATTTCCAATTATGATAGCCATATTTGCTCTATGTTATTATAGCCCAAGCACTTTCTACTGGACCATAGTGAATTTAATACTTGTGACTAGTTTCCTGGCGTCAGCCCTGTGCACCATGCACCTCCACGCTGGAAACAGGAGAGTTATAGACACTCTCCTTATGTGGGTGGTACCATCCTTTTTTTAGCAATCAGGACATGGGAAGCCCATGGGCTCTTTGATGGTTCAAGCATTCCTTGCTCCAACAGTTTATTAAATTTCTGCCATGACAACTTCTTCCGCTGCTCTAGATCGGTGGATTGGCTGAGATCTGATTGGGGGATGATCCCCAGTGTCCACTCAATGGATCACTCCTTGTGCACACCCTAAATCATGATCATCGACAGTAAACATCTTGTATTTTTGAAGTAAGGCTTTAACTTGATCTTTCTGGTCTTCCGTTAACCTCATTAAATTTTCATGTAGAACAACTGCCATTACGCTGAGCTGTGGTTCAATAGGCAAACCAAATTCATCCAATGAACTGAACTCATGAGCCTGGAGTACTCTTTAATTGGGATGAAATATAAATATGCCACTATTTGGTGTCAGCGGATTTGCATCAGTTTATCCTGAAGATTTGCTACCATGACCTTGATCTCCCCATGCCCCAGAAGTATAATGCCTGGGGCCATGTGGGGCTCGAGCTGTGATTGCTGATAGGGCTCAATGATCTCCCCATATATCCCAGCAGGCACTTCCACCTCTAACTCAATGTTTATTATTACTTGGTGTCCAGATGGAATAGATATAGGGCCAGCAGCTCTAAGCGGTAGCCCTTAATATTCAAAAATTGATGGGGAAGGGCCTGGGTCTTACTCTTTAGTCAATGATAGCGAACCAAAACCACCCCATCACCATATGCAAATTTAATGTGACCCATGTGTACCAGATCCTTTGGCATTCCTCTGGAAGTGAAGTAGATCGGGATCCGCTGCCCCAAATCTTAAAGGTCTCAGATGTCATATCAACAAAAACCCCAAAGTGGTGCTAAAAAGCAGTTCTGATTAACAGGTCATAGTTATTGTTTGGTAGCACTATAGCTGGGGCTACAATGACAATTGACCCAAACTGCAAGGGTAGCGCGCTGTACGATCATCCAGAGACCGTGCTTTCCACGCCTGCAGTCCCATACACCAAATGATGCTCCACATCAGGCTTTACGACTGGCTTCGCCACCAACTTTGTGGACACTATGCTGCTTGGGGCACCCATCTCAATTATTGCGCAAACTCAGGTTTTTGCTATGAGAATATCACAGTAAGTACACTCAGAGTAAGATGCATTCTGATTATTTAAAACATGGACATTTAACGGATCTAATTTCCCTAAGAAGCTCATAATACCCTCCCCAATTTTAGGGCACTTTTTAGAAATAGCGTCCACAGGGAGGGCCACTTTTACCCCTTTTAAGAGAAGCGCATTACCTAATGGATCTGGTTCATCTGTAGAAAGGTGATCAAACATTTGATAAGCATAATGCTTTGGTTGCCCCTGATGCCTTCTTTCACCATGTCCATGAATTGCGCTCATGTCAGCTCATTCACCCCTCCAACCGGCTGCTGATATAGAAAAGCGTCATCATACTGAGGAACTTACGCTGAATGTACAGGGATAGGTTCGGGTGGGATGTTTTGAGTCAAAATACCGGAGGTAAAGAGTCCCATCTCTACTCCGCTCTGACTTTTCCCTGATTGTACTGCTTCCATGGTAGGTAATGGACCCAACAATTGAGACATCTTCTAGCCAGGTGCCCAGAGCGACTGCACAAAAAGCAATTGACCCTATAAGAGCTGCGTCCTTAATTGTTCTACAATGGGCCACCCCAAAAGTTGGGCTGGGGTTGAACAGTGCAAACAGGCCCCTCCTGATAGGTGAACTGCTGATGGCAACTCAATTGGAAGTGAGGCATGTAATGATAATCAGGCCAGGGGATGCCAAACGGATGCTGAACAGGGAAATTAATTCCTCCAAATAAGAAAGGCTAGCAGCAGAGACAATAGGTTCTACTCTATATTATGTGGAGGGAAGGTAGTGGATAGGTGGCATAAAATTTTAATGAGGATAAGCAAGGGTACAAAGCCTCTAAATTGGAGCCATGGTATTAAAAAGCTCATGGTATAGTTTCAAAGTGGAGATCAACGCTATGCATATGTCAGATTCAGTTAAAGTCCCTGCCCCAATTAACACATGGGCTTCTGCTGTAAACCATCAGCAAACACAGTGAGGGTCTCATTATGCTGAAACCTAATATCTAAGAACTCAGCCTTTCACTGAACCATCTTTAAAGTTCCTCCAAACAACCACAGCACAGTATCCTTCAATCTTTGAGAGGTAATGGAACAGTTGGGAAGATAACAAGTAACTCGGTTGGTGCTTCTGACATTCAGGGTGGACATTAATAATTTGGCTTTATGCCAATCTGAAGCTCCTTCTACTGCAAACTTATATCGCTTAAAGTATCCATGGATGTTCCCATCACGATCAAACGAAGCAGCTTATTAATTTAAACCTCCAGCTGAAATTCCTTTTTCAATTTAAGCACAGTGTCCAGGGCAAGTTTGAGTTCCACATATTCAACAGATGCAGTGTCTCAGGAAGATTCCTTGCCAAAGAAAGAATGATATGACATGTCCAGCAACTGAGGAACTTTTATCTTTTTTTGTGATTGATCAAAGGCTCCCTGTAGTGAGCACCGCTGTTATAAAATTGGCAGAATCGTTAAGAGATGCCATAAGGGTTTTTGCACAGGGTTCAGCCCACTGAGCAATAGGACCAACAATATGATGATTATTGTCCTTGAAACAACGTAATAAAATATTTAATAAGTATGGAGCACTCGCACCCACATTACTCTTTTATTTAATATAATAAATATAGCGGATCCTCGCTATTCCACTCACTCTAAACTGCTAATAACCTCCCTTCTCAATCATCTCATCTTGCCTATATCATAGTGACTTCAGATGATACCACTTCCATGGATTAGTAATTCGATTCACCATATCTCATTAGTTCTGGCAATTCTTCATTCATTAATTTTATAATTGTTTAATTTGAGGTGATTTCCCAACAACCCAATATTGCCTCATCTTGAGGCGCTTGAATTATCATAACTCACATCAAACTCAGCGGATTTTACTTCATTCTGCCATAATGACTTAGGTTTTATTGTCCAGTCATATCAGAAGTGCAAAATTTATTTATATCTTGCTTGCTTCTTTAGAATTGTAAAGTTATAATTAATCTTGTCTATTTCTTAATTATTTTAAGTGAGGTGTATATCTTTTGTAAGAATATACCTGAGTGAGGAAAAATACTCATAAAGAAGGCTTGACTAGGCTTGCTGTCATCATAAAATATCACTTATTTATTTCTTACATTAGTCAAAATAACTTTTTAGTAAACTTGAAAGTTTTACATTGGCGCTCACTAAATGGTATTCATGTCTTTACATACCTATAGAGTTAGCCAGAGATATATAAGCATCATGGTGAACATACAGAACAAAATTACAAATTTTCTGGAAGGTTTAATAATTCACTAATATGAACACTTTGGCTTCAGCTACATATAATAACCATATGGCATTCAAGGAAAGAGTAAACAAGAGGAATAAAAAGAAGTTAAAGTGACAAACTATAATAAACTTTCTAGTGAAAATTACGCTTCAAAAAGGAAAGATACTAATTTCATCAAGAACCTGCTAATGCTTTTAGTCGCTTTTGAAGTTAAAGTTGGGAGAATTTGCCATTAAGGGAGGCTAAACAACTTGGGAATATCTGGGGAAATGAAGAAATGCTATATTTGAGACAGTTGAGCAAGGAAAATGCAATTGCTACATAGTAGAAATTAAGAAACTTGATTGCTTGACAAGGATTTACAATTATTTTATTATTAGACAAAATGATGCAGAGTTAAACCAGTTAGAAAAATCCTTACAATTATGTTACAATCCCAATAATGACTCTTAAATACTTCAGTTACACTTGGTTTAAGGTCATAAATATGAGCAAGTGTCAAAATCTGTAATTTCTGATAAATTATAGAATACCTCAAAACTACTTACGTTTTACTGAGATATTGTGCCTACATTCTTAGGCTATATAAGATTTATATACTTGGATATATTGATCATTAAAAAGGTAAGTCATAAATTTCTCAGATTCAATTACTAAAATTATGTTACCACAACTACAAAGGAAAAATTGGACATAGCTTGATGCCAAGAATGTATTATTGAAGTAATTTTGTACCCCTAAACAAATTTCTGCCCTCAAACAGGAGTTTTTGAGGATTTAAAATAGAAAAGAGGAAATGATGGGAACATTTGTTAATCAAGTTTTACCAGGAGGCTTAATAATGGTCAGTATAACATGATGAGCAACTTTGATGCTCGCATAGAAATGAAAATGGCACTCTGGCCTTAACATGACCTTCATTGAAAAATGGTTTTGGAGGTGTTAAATAACAATTTACATCTTTAATGATAAAATATCATGGTGTTGGATTACAACCTTTGATGCAGCAAAAAAGCTATATATCTATTAACGCAAACTTGAACCAAAATATGTGGAAATTTACCAACAAAATTAAAGATAGAGCAGATTAAATCAACCAGGGTATTAACCTGAAAGTCATTAGTTTCCAGATTTATTCGCTTTAACAGCCATGGATGCATAGTCCTATGCCAATACACCACAAACTTTTGGAGCAAAAAGAACAAGGAAAAAAGTGATTTTGTTCAGCCATAAGAGAAGCCCTCCAGATAAAAGCTGGGAAAGCCAATGGGGGCTAAATGGGGAACAATTTTATGACTGCATGATGCCAAGTTCCATGACAAACCTGAATATGTTTTAAACATCTCTGATCATTTTGTGGATGATCCAACAGTAGGCCACTTCATCATACTTTTATACCATAATATAAGTGCGATCACAAGGTTTAAAGCAAAAGGGAGTTGACCCTAAATTTTAATAAAGTCTCCTGACTCTATGCTCAACAACTAATAAGTAAATTGAAAAATGTAAAAAACGAAGAGGAATTATCAAGACAACCTAGATGACATAAATGTCTCCATCCTGACTAGTACTATAAATATTTTGTTTCCTGGTATTTCAGCACATATCATTTAAACTTTAGATTTATGAACTAATGCCGCTATTCTCTCATTAAACAATAGTTCACATTACTCTGAAATTACTTATGTGAATATTATGGTTAATGAAGTAAAAGTAAAGGCCATTAACAATGGTGAGTGCCACAATCAATATTGTCTTGACTAAGTTAGTAAAGTTTATTGGAAGTTTACTGTATCTGGAACATTAGATGAAATATGAGATACCAATACTAAATCCTACAATTTCCTTTGTGTTCCTATAATGCATTATCTCGCTTAGTTTGAACCTCTGGTCAATTCTGCACCAGCTATCATGTTGTCTTATTATAAAAATAATTCTTCTTATTTGTACTGAGCTTATAAGGAAGTATTATTATGTGCAACTTTAGATGATATACCCTGACATTTTTGAGACAAAATCTGCAGTTGATATATAACCAAAAAAAGAGGGAAAAAAAACAGAATAACTTTATGAATTTGATATACAACAATGGCATTATATTATATAATAAAAGTTGATTGGTAGAAGAGTATAAAGTTTGCCTACACAAATTAAGAAATTTTATGAGCCACAAAGTTGGGATAACCACCAATAGTTTTTCCTGTAACGCAACAAGTAATCAAAATTGAGCTTGATGTTGGAAATACCAGAGCAAATAAATTTAGAGTTTTAGATCTTTAGCAAAAGTCTAGTATTATACTTTGGGTAGCTCCAGGAATTATAATTCTGAGTCATAAAGATGGTTCTGAGATTTAGTTCCTAATTTCATAAAAATTTAATTTTTAGTTGAGATAAGTTATATTATCATTGCCTCCAGAGTTTGAATCCTGGTAGATGAACATTGGGTAGGGGTCAATTTATGACTGTGTTGAAATTGTTCATCAATGCCCTGAAATGAGATATTGAATATCAAGGCGGTCCGTTGAGATCCTGGCCTATCAGAACGCTGCACGTTGAGGTTTACCAGGATTTATCCTCCTTTCCCAGTTAATTTTGATTTCCTCACTAATCAGTGCAGTATCAATTCTAGGTCAGCCCACCATGAGTAATTAAATGAATTAAACTAACATGTTTTCCCATCTGATCCTAATATTAAACAAAGTTTTTTATAATTTAAGAACAATAAGCAAAACGGATATAATGTAGGAAGGTGCCAAATAAACATATATAAAAGTTGACTGGTAAAAATTGACTGACTTATCAAAAAACCAAAAGGAGGAAGTCTTAAACTCATATGAGAAGTACTACGTGATCTTTGGCCAGAATGGTCACGGCTTAGGTTTTTTAAAAATGTTCTTCACAATGTTAACACTGGGGGAAAAATCTATATGAAGAGGACAAATAAATTGATTGAGGGCAGCAGAGGCTGTAGTCGCCAATGAAATTAACAAGATGTTTGAACACGAACTACTTGTGCCCTCCAAAAGTTTTTGGGCTTGTCATATACTGAAAGTGAAGAAGAAGGATGGTTATGATTAAGTTATGATTGATTGTTACCATCTTAAAAAATTACCAAAAAGGATTTAGTTCCAACGTTTAATACTAATGATGCCTTAGATCATCTTGGCAAAAAAGGTTTTTTGGTAATGGACCTCATTTCAAGATAATTGCAAATTGACTTGTTAAATGAAGACCAATAAAAATGTGCTAATATAATAGCACAAAGACTATACTAAACAATGAGGGTGCTAAAAAGGGCTCTGCAACGCGCCAGCTAATTTTCAAGGGTAATGAAAACCATTTTAGTAGGTTTAAAAGTTATCTTGTGACTTAGTTCTTTTTCATGATAACAACATCTTTATTATAACCTTCAATGATTATTGAAAGCATCTATAAGAGGAAACTAAGAGACCAGTGGTTACTTATATTAAGAACAAGTTGAGTAATTGCCATTTTATAAAATAAAAGAGTTAGAACGCTTGGGATTCTTGATTAATTAAGAAGGACTACAGCCCTAGGCATAGAGAATTAAGAAAATGAATGTCAAATCCAAAGAGCTTTTAAGACAGTAAGTTCTCTGGGATGGTCATCTGTTTTTGCAAAACTTCTTCAAGAATTTTCAAAAATAGCCAGCCATTAATACATCTATTATAGGATTGAAATGATTAATATATACTGAAGAGACCCAAGACTATTTGACAAACTCCATAAGAAATCAATGACAAGTCCTGTTATGAAGAATCCTGATTTTGGTCATAGTTTCATCATTCAATAGGATGTATCTCTTATGGTGATTATGGCCTTATAAAGTCAAGTTTATGGTGTTTAGGATGAGCATTCAATTGCTTATGAGAGCTGAACTTTGTTTAAAACTGATTAAACTACATTAATTGAGTATAGTGTCTTGAGGTCATTTATGCTTGAAAGAAATCTTGTAGTATTTATCCCTAAAATGCTTTTAATATTATCACTGACCATACTTCTTTAAACTGGTTGCATAATTTTAAAGAACCGGAATAAAGATTTACATGATGGACGTCGAAATTGCAGGCCTGCATTCTAGAAACTGAACTAGAACAGCATTGCAAATACCAAAATGCTGACAGAATTTCGAGGTTACCTGCTGTTCATGCTAAATTATCATGCCAATGAATTATTTTGGAAAATGATTACTAAGAACTTATGGAATGAGCCCAGAGAAATTCAGAGTGCATTAACAAAGCAATGTGGTATACTAAGATGAAGAAAGGAGAATTAAAATTGTAATCAAAGAAGCTTATTTAGTTTTAAGATCACTAGGAAATTCCAAAGTAATTTAATATTATCTCAAGATCTTCAAGCATAGCGCCCTAATAAAACCCTATAGCATATTTACAATACGATACTGTAATTATCTGAATTACAATTTAGCCATACATATCTCATGTTGCATCTAGTCATCTACACAAGCCCATAAGAGTATGATGGGTTGCTGGCTGGTGTGGCCTAAATTTTTCATGACATATAGTCTCAATCAATTCATGGGTTCACTAAGTGTTTACACTGGAGTATTTATATACATCATTGTTGCAACTGACCATTCAACAAGCTGGGTTAAAAAAAGGCTTTGAGCCAGATGGATGCCTAATGCACTGCTAGGTCTATCCTAGAACAAGCTTTATATCAGAAAAGCTGTCCTCAAGTGTTAATTACCACCAATGGAAATAATTTCACTTCTTTTTTATACCAGTTTAAATGAGCTAATGAGGATTAAGGTAGTAATATAAGTCCCTCATCAGCAAGAGACAAATGTACTAGTTGAAAAAGTTTATGGCACATTAGTGGTAATGCTAAAGAAACTGGTCTCAGATAAGATGTCTGCTTGGGCATCTTATTTGAGCTCAGTGACCTTCATGTATAACATCAATCATCATCCAAATACAAAAATCAGCTTTTAAACTTCTCTATGGACACTAAGCATTGCTGCCAATCTTATATTTGGCATTGGACCCAATCTCGGATTATTCATAAACAATATCTAGTGGTTGATTACTAATATGATTAATTTAATATACTAATATTCTTTTAAAACCCTTAGAAAATTAATCCAGGTCAATAAATATGATGAAGGAAAAGTTACTGACATCAAAGAATTTTAAGATTGATGATAATGTTGCTTATTATAATAACTATGGGTTTGGCTGCCAAAGTAGGCAAGATGCTTTATAGACTGAGCCATTTGAAGTAACAATTAAATCAGCGGTGGACGCCTACCCAGTTATGATTATCCAATGGCCAAATAGTTAATAGAGTCCAGAGTAAATTTATAAAGTCTCACATTTTTTAGATAAATAGATAAATGCACAAAAAATAAAAATGAAATAATAATGAAAAACATAAATTATATTTTTTTATATCTTGTTCAATATTGTTTCTTAGAAGACCGCTTCTTGGGACTTTCAGTCACCTACATCGCCTCTTGAGGAAAGAAGGACGAAAAATGACTTTAGTAATTAAAGTATCTTGATTGATTTAAGCGTAGATGCTCTCCAATGCAAGCCAGTCACAGCCAAATTCATCTGCTTAGAATAAGGGTTGGAATTAAAAGTGTTAGATTTTCTATGATCAACTTATCCAGCTCAGCACAATAGTTGAATTGGTATATCTGTCCTATCATTAATTACTGTTTGATGACTATTAGATTTAATTTATAATTAATTTTACTGTTATAATCTAATTTTAATATTAATTTAATCTATGTTTACTAGGACATAATGGCCAACAAGGTTTGTAGTTGAATTTGGTTGTTGGCTAAATAGTTATTTTAAATAGTTACTAGAATTGAGTGGCTAAGACATCGACCAATAGTGGTGTTTTTGAGATAAAGAAGCGTTACAACGCTTTTCTTGATGGTAGTTTGTAGGTTAGCTTAGAAAATGCAACTTGACAAGAATTTTTAATTCACTACTTTACCTATGCATGTCCTCTAGATAGTAAATGTTAATCTACTAGAGCTATATAAAGGTATTGTAACACGCTGTTTTGGAAGTCAGACCAGAAGGGTCATAATCTAGTCATCAATGGATGCCAACTAGGTGGATGGATAGTCAAAGAGTTATTTCATTGCTGATTTGATTCTTTAAGCCTACTTTATTTTTAATAAGTTCCATTCTTATTAAGATGTCAACAAAGAGTTGAGCATCATATTCCCCTATATAAGCTCCTTGCATTTTTCAAAGACAAAGATTAAGTAGTTATATAACTATTGTTTTTTATATTGAAAAAGTGAAGAGATAAGTTTCCATGTCTCTTTTCTCAAGTAATTTGAGTGAGTTAGATATCACTTTCCTGAAAGAAGATACCTGAGTGGGGTAAAAGCACTTGCAAAAAAGATTTTATTGGCTAGTTGTCTCCACACAGCTAACAATCTCCCTTATTCCATACAAAACAGTCACAGAACCTTTGCAGTAAATTACCAATATGTTTACAATTAGTGATCACTAGAGGGGTGGTCATGTCATTTTTAAACATATAGAGGAAGTATAAGTTATGCATATCATGTCATCCTTCCATAGCGAGATACAAACGCTATGGAAGAAGCTAGAAACTGACAATTAGAATATTTTAGTATTGGCAATACAGAAAACTTGATGAGGCTATAACAATAGGTTGTCAAGATAAAGAAGAAAATAAATAAGTCTTCAAGACCAACAATGAATTATATATAAAGACTAAAAACTATTGAAGAAGTACACCAGTGTTATCAAGAACTTATTAATGCTAAAAATAGCTTTAAAGCTGAAGTTGGGAAAAATTGCTAATTTTGGGAGAATTAAGCCCCAATTCTTAAATGACAACATTTTGTTAAGAATCAAAAGTGCACCTGCTCCAATCAAACAGAGGTATAAAACAAAGACTTATGTGTCTTTTTAAAAATAGCAAGGTGAGGAGCACTCCACTTCCTAAGGACTTTTCTAGTGTCTTGCCGCCATCTCAGCAATGAATTATACAACACTTTTACTACCTCCAGAGGTAGTATTGTACGGCTCATAATACAACTGAAACAGTGACATTTGAAGGACTTTTAAACCCCCAAAATTACCAACATTCCATTATGATAATAGTCTCAAGAATTTTTAGGTTGTCATATCCTATTATAATTACAGTTATTACTATAAAACATTTACTTTAAAAAATTTAGTAGACACTGATTTCTAAAATCTTGCGCTACCTCAATTCCATGGTGACAATTAGTCATATTTGATGAAACAAGAGCAACTATGAAAAATCCAGTAGCCCTGAAAGGATAATTGGCTAAACATAGGAATTTATGGAATCTCAGCTCCAAAAGGATGAAACTTTGGGAACTTTTGCCAAACAAATTCCAGGAGACTTAAATTCTGGCTGTCACTAGTGCAATAAGTAATTTTGAAGCTAATATACCCATGCAAATAGCGCTATAACCCTATCAGGATTTAAATTGTGCAGTAATTTCAGCATTAGTGCTCAATACTACTACCTCTCAAAATTTAGATTATCTAGAAATGTTGAGTTAAAATTTATAATGATCCAAAATGAAGATTTAAGCTAGATGCATACAATTTTGAATTGGAAAAAATCATCAATAAAATTTGGTTTTTACAAATTATGAGTATATGGGAAACCCCAGAAGGACAGGGATTGGTTAATAAGTCTCACTATACCTACATCAAATGTGGAGCTCTAGACCACTACACTTTAGTGCTGGAATAAGAAAGGCAAATATCAAGTGACCATGTCCAAATTAATAGAAGGAACCAGACAAGACATAAAAATTCCTTTAATCTATTTTGAACGATCTAGGTCTGCAGGCTTCCCATTTTTGACAGATAAATTTAAGATGACTTAATTTCATGCCTGTTTGTGAATTAATATTCAACCACTCCACCTTATTAAGCTATATATTGGAATGTGAATGAATTAACAAAGACTTAATTTCTTGTATTGACCCAAAATTATGAAAGAAGTTGTTTGCCCATATGTTTGTCAAATATATGACAAGACAAAAAAGCTTACAAAAATGAGGTGAAACTGTTGCAGATAAAACTAGACAATTTCAGAATCAACATTTAGATAAAGACCTATTTGTAAGTCCGGAATTTTTAACCTCTTGGGTTGGACTGTGGGAAGTTCCCTTACAGAAAGAAGGGACCCAAGGCTCCTGTGGAGCTCTTGGTTCAAGTGGGTGACTTTCCCATGTTGTTGATGGGCGTTTAGTAACTTCTTGTGCCTCCAAAATCCCCCTACTGTACCCCCTTCCCTGCTTCTTTATTTTTGGATAATATCAAGGGTCTGTAGGGAAGTGGTTATGGCTAGAGGCCACCAGCAGGACCCCACCCTCATATATCCCCCATCCTGACAACTCCACCCCCTGTAAAACTGGAAAAAGCGATCTAAAAATTTAAAAAATTTATTCAAACTGCCAAGTTACAAAGTCAGATAACCCAATTTGGTACATTAATATGAAATTTCAAGCCATAGGGTGCTGATATGAATCAAGAGTTCATTCCTGACAAAATTTTGTTTTAAATTAATCATCAAATTGGTTCCACTGAAAACAAATTACGCTGAGCATATGATCTGGGAAAATCCGCTTAAGTTTGGATTTGTAAGTGTGCCTCCACCACTGATTTGGTGGATTCATTGCCAGAGCTTCTATGACCTCATATATAAGCTATCTGAGAACCCCTTTAATCCCAGGATGCTATTCACAACCTCTTTCCAAGGGGGCCAGCCAATAGAGCAGGTAAGCCAGCCCAGTTCAAGCCATCCCCCTAATCCCTTCCCCCACCACCAAGTATAAGAGACAACAGCCCTATAAGGTTAATTGTCAGTTTATTCTTTTGTTCAGGTTAAATAAAAGTTCAGTTCACCAAAAACATTCTCTGCAAACTCCGCCAGCTTACTTCTAACCATTATTATACCTTTTGAACCCAAGAAAACACATTGCAATCAGCATTCTGGGACCAATGATCGTTGAGTTGGCACTCATATCCATCAATCCAGTGGCTTGCTTCACATTAGTTAAGTTCATCAGAAGTTACATTCCCAACCTTCTTCTCCAATACGCCATACCAGAAGGGCTCTGATCGACCAGAAACAATTTACTGACCCACCATTAGTTTGCCATGATTTTGGCTAACCAAAATTTACACACCCCTATATTAGGGTGGCCATCGTCATCTGCCTAACTCACCTCGTTGACATATACTGGTTCTGCGTGATCTTAATGAGAGGAGGCCTCCAACTCAGCTGCTTTTAATACACATTTGTGGGCGATGAATACCAATCCTTGTAACCTGGAGGAGAAGCCCAGTTGCCAGATCATCTGAAGCATAGCTCCTTGGGGCTATCTGCCCCAATTTAAATTAATAGATTGATCCACCATTTCAATAACTCCCTGACTTCACGCGGCAGTTCAAAACACCCCAACAACTGCAAGATGATGCTCAAGCCTAATTCATATTTAAATCAAGTCAATAAATTATTTCAAAAACTGATCCTCGTTTTTTGGTCAGCAACTTTAATAAACCCAAAGATTCTTATATATAACTGGACCTGGGAATTTTGGGACTAAGATATAAAGGCTAGAAACTGCAAAACCAGGAGGATTTGTCATCCTCCATGCCTCTCCCACCCATGATGGTTTCCTCAGAAAGACCTGAAGTTGCCCCCCAATGTGCAGCCATCTGGTTTGATATGGGGCTTTTGGTACATTACTGTCAATGAATTGACTAGAAAGTTAATTTGTGCTGCAGAAATGGGTTCTCAATGAACCATGACAGCACCCAGAACTCCAGGGGCACAGCCATTAGAGTGACTCTGTTAATTGAGGATCTAGATGAAAGGTAAGGGAAATACACATTCAAAAACATACCAAAGGCCCACAAACATGCTTAACCTAACTTTGAGGGCAACCACAAGTCTAGCTTGGGCAGACCCTGGTGGAAAAGGGAGGTGAGAGGTCGACACCATCTCTGTTATTAGTGGTTGTGGGCCTTTGGCAATATCATCAGAGAGAGCAGAAAGAAGTAAGGAGGGTAGTCTGCATGGCGTGAAAAGCATGGTAATCCCAAGTGGTATTTGCTATCAGAGCTGTAACAAGGGTAGTGCTCAGACCAAGATAAATTCTGTAGGCCTCCAGAAGGGGGGACAAGTTAGGGGAGCATACTGTAATAGATATTTTCTGAAAATAAGGTTAGAATAAAATTTTATAAATTTAGTTGGAGGATAAATTTTGATTTTATTTTAGTTATATAAAAATCAATCAACCCTGACCCCACCAGCTGGTAAGCCCCTTTTTGTGTGTTTGGGGAGGAAAATTATATTTCCCCACCCCCAATTAGGGTTAGTTGCCTTCTGAAAAGGCCGCAATAATTGTTTTACACTGTTAAATTTAAAATATGCATTTATAAAAATTAAGGCCAAGTGACTTAGTATTTTATTCAAGTTAAAGGCCCAAAGATGGAAATGGGTTAAAGTGGAGGCCCAACTTTTTGAAAAATATGGTTGAGCCCAAATCGGAGCTGAGACTTAGAAAAGTGAGCTCAGCGCTTAGGATAGGATTGGAGTTGGTGGCAGTTGGGAGAGGTGAGGGTCAGTAGTGGCTGTCAAAGCTTGGTACTTGTTTTTTCCTCACTTAAACAACTGAACCTGACTTGGGACCATTTTTGGGGGAAAAGCTCTGAAAAGTAATGTTAGGGCTGGTGTCAGGCGACTCCTCTGCTGGTGGCAACTTGGGGCTGGGTGGGCATGGGAATTTGGTAGCCTGGCCCATCATCCCTGCTCCCAGTGTCAAGAAATTTCTTGACACATGAGATAAATATTCTTGAGGTATATCTGACATGGGAGCAGGGCTGGTGTGGGGCATGGCAGCCTTGCCCCCTTTGCAGGAAGGCTCAGACCCAGCACTCATTGACAGTATGAGTGAGGTCCCCCTCAGAGCGGATCAGGAGGGCTCAAGGTTGGTTATCCCCCCGTGGGGATTCGAGATAAAAATTGTCTTAATTTCCTGTCTTCCAAATCTGGCCGTGCCAAATCAGTCATCAAACCCAGCCAAGACAATACTTTTTCAGGATCATCCTCACCTAGTACTGAGTCACGTGGAGCGGGCTTTCCACCTTCTCAGTCAGGTGAGTGACAATATCCTTTGAGGACGCCCTTGAGGAGGCCATTCCAGAAGGTTAGTAAAGATCCTGATTGAATGAGGCTCCAAAGGTCCCAAAGGCACCGAGTCCCAATGCACCCTATAAATATCAAAGCATTTTGATTTAATAAAATATTCAGTAAACTAACCCATAGATTCCTATTTCCTCTTTGGTGCTCTTTCCAATTTTCCAACTTTGAGCCACCGCGAACCCCAGCGCTAGTCCAAAGAACTGTAGCGCCAACAAAAGTGGTGCTCACTAGGGGGCTCCAAGCTGACCTAAGTGAAAACGTCAATCACAAAAATGGAAACCAACAGCAGCCCTGACGACCAAACAACTGGTCAATTGAGGAGCGTTACTCAATGGGTTAGTACTTCACAATATGCAATGCTGCCCTCGCAGCCAGAAAGGCTAGAGTTCCACGCCGCCTTCCAATTCTCGCTGCCCTCCCTAGATGGGAGCCAATATCAACTTCAGTCCAAACACACCCACGATGTTATCCAACAACTAGTCCTCAGCATCTACACTGAGGGCACTCACTTCAGTCACTCCCGTGCCTCCGCCATGCCATCCACAATGTGGGACCTCTACTCTTCGGCTATATTACTTGATGGGGAGCTTACCTTGGGGCCTGATTGCTACCCTTGTAATTTCATCCATCCCGCAATTCATCACCTCCTTCAGTTAGTAGGATTACACCATCAGGAGGTCTCTCATCACCTAGGGCTCACCCAAATTTTACATTCATATATTATCAACTTCTATGACGCTGCCTCCTCCTTTGTGCATGACAATCGTGAAGCTATACTTGATAACCAATGACTAATCAATGAGATCCACGATCAACTGGTGTTATTAGATAGCGGCATCTCCAGCTACCTCGAGGAGCAGTTTCACCAAAACGCTCAGCGTTTTGAAGTGACATGGACCCGGCGTTTACAACAAGCTGAAGAATTGCTACGATCCCTACAGCAGCGCTACTGAGAGCTGGCCTCTCGCGACTACTCCCCGCGGCTGCCAGGCCAGAAGGGCCTAGGGGGCCAGAAGGTCCCAAAGGATGTCAAGGGCCAGCAGGACCCAAGGGACCGCGTGGGCCTCAAGGGCCTTCCAGCCCCCCAACCTCAGGCGAACCCAAAGACCCATGACGAAGGAATATAATAACTGCCCTGGCTGCCCTGCGGGACCAGATCCAAAAGGTGACATTGGGATGCAAGCTCCGAATGGACAGTGTTCCCCTTGATCCCAGGGTCTCCATCGAAGCACTGTTGGATGAGATGGATAACCTCAGCGCTTTCACGAGGCTCACTGATGCTTGCATCTCCCAGCTCAAGGCAACGTGTCATGGGTTTGAAACCCAGTTGCCACCATCAAAAACCAGCTCCAACTACAGAACGCCAAGATTCAATCCTTAAAGGAGCAGGTTGCTAGCAAGGCGTCCGCTTCCACCCTCAGTCAAAGCTGGGAATATATCCAAGAAGACTTAGAAGGCTTGCGGAGGCAGTTAGATCAGTGGGCTCCTCAATAATATGCAGAAATGGAGATGTTTGAGCTGACGCCTATCCCAGGCGCCAACACCCTTTCTACTCCTATTGTCGCTAACTTTAAACCTAGCTTCAAGGAAAAGTTCACCCCCAGATGGGAGAGTATCGCCTCCTTCTTGTATGCCTACGAGAGTTCCATGGAGGAGGCCACTGACTGACAAAAGGTGAATCACATCCACTCCTGCTTAGACAGCACCGCCTGGGAAATTATGACTCCCCATCTGAAGAAGTGTAACACCTGGGAATAGGTCCACACTGCCCTGATCAATAGTTCAGCAGTAACCAAACCTTGGCCATCCAGAAGCAAGCATTCATGGACATTTGACTTAACAAAGGAGAAAACCCTATGGATTTTGCCAACTGGTTCTACGCTCAGGCACAACCTTTGGTTACAACAAGTCGTATCACTCTGGATGGCACCATCACCGCCATCATCTCCACCCTGGGGTCCTATCCTGAGGTCCAGATGCACATGATCGGGCAAAAGAGTGGGTTCACTTGTATCAGGGAGATTAAGGAAGCCCTCAACGAGATCCCTGCCACGATCCTGAACTCTAAGGCTGCGTCCGCTGGTCCCTCTAACCGCCCTAGGGTCCATGTAGTCGAGAACCCAAAAAAACCCCCATCCACGGTGCACCTATTGCAATGTCTTTAGGCATAGCGCCAAAACTTGTTGGAAACATCTAGCTGAGGAGGCGGGAAAAGGGCAGTCAGCATGAAGGACGAGGCGCTCCATGCTGACACCCCTGTCCTGCCTCAAGTAACCCCTACACACAAACCAGAAGCTGTTAACCCTGAAGAAGTAGCTGCGGTATCTAATGACAATAAAGACATTGATACCGATTACTCTTCTTCTGATGATTCACCTATGTTCCTTATGTTGCCACCTCAGTTTGGAAGTTTGGTCACCTGAGTTGCTGTCCGGGTCCACAAGATTCTGGTTTATGCCATAGTCGACAGTGGCTCCCCCATGAACGTTATCTCTTCCAAGCTGATGAAACGCATCAAGGTCGCCCCTGACATGCCGCACTACATGGAGTATGGCACAGCTGGCCCTCAGTGCACCCAATCCATAGGGGCCTAAACCTTTCTACTGATTCAGTTTGATGAAGCTCGCTTTGGATACAACCACTATTGCTTTGGACAATACTAGCTACAATCTACTCCTTGGGACCCAGTTTCTTTGAGACTATTCAGTTGTTATCCACTATGATGGTGGTTTTCTCTCCCTTCTAGGACACCAAGTCCCTCTGGTTTTTGAAACTGCCCATGACTCTAGGGCTGATGTCAAGGCCTGAGCCTGCCTACTGGAGACCAAAAGACAAATCAATCAGCTTGAGTACCACAGCTGGGGCTCTAGAGTCCGGCTGCCCCCTCCTGCTGTGTAAGGATCAGAGGGGATGCTGGTTTTCTTGCCCCAGGCAACTACTGTGCCCCCAAAATCCCAGGTCATTGTCAACACCCAGGTCCACATCAACATCCCCTCGGGATATTTACTGGAGGTCCAAGGTCTGGATAACCCATCTCCCAAGGAAGTGCTGACCTGCCCCAGAATCCTTGATCCAGCGTATGCTGGATCGATATCAGTCTTGCTAGCCAACCTGACTGACAAACCAAAAGTTATAGGTCCTAACCAACCCACTGCTTACATTTGCCTGTTACCGATGGGGGCTGAAGCTAACGTCCAAAGCTTTAGGGATTTGAGGGACCTTGGCTTGGAGTCACACCCCTCAGTTAATTTGGTCAACGCTAACATAGGAAAGAACCTCTCAGATGAACAGCGACTTAAAGTTCAGGAGCTCCTGGAGGAATACTAGGATTTATTCTCCACTTCAACCTATGATTTTGGAAGGATGAATGGAGTCCTCCACCATGTAGAAACTGGGGATGCCCCCCTTTTGGTCCCAGCCTTACCACAAGAGCAAGGCCGAAGAGGCCCAGGTTATGGTAGAACTCAAACAGCTGCTCAACACAGGGCTCTTGGTCCCCTCGCAAAGCCCTTGGTCCTCCCCTCTTTTGCTGGTCTCAAAGAAGGATGGCAAGCACTGGGTGGTGATGGATTATCGATAACTCAACTCCATCACCAAGAAGGACATCTATCCTCTGCCCCATATCAACGACTCTCTCCGACTGCTTGCAGGTTCCCAGTACTTCTCAGCCATGGACCTCACCAGTGGGTATTGGCAGGTCGAGCTCACTCCCAAAGACTGAGCCAAGTGTGCTCTAATCGCCCATGAAGGGCTGTTTGAGCTTACCCAGATGCCCCAAGGCCTCTGTAACGCCCCAACCACGTTCCAGCGCGCCATGGATGGGATCCTTGGGGATCTGAAGCTCTCCCGTGTCCTGGTCTACCTGGACGACATCACCATTTTTTCGTGAACTTTTAACGGACATGTTGACCACCTTAAGGAAGTCTTCAAGTATCTCCGGAAGGCCTCCATCAAGCTCAAGCTCTCGAAGTGCTCCTTTTTCCAGCCTGAGCTAGTGTTCCTAGGCCATAAGGTCTCCAAGCGTGGCATTCAACCTATCCCCAATAAGGTCAATGCCATAGAAAAGATGTCATGCCCCTAAAGCCTACGAGATATAGAAGTCTTCCTAGGTATGGTGGGCTATTACCATCAGTTCATCCCACGGTTTGCTGACCTTGCCAAGCCGTTGTTCTACCTTCTACAAAAAAATGTTCCATTTGAATGGCGACCTGAGCAGGAACAGGCCTTCAACGCTCTACGTATGGCTTTATGTACTAAACCTGTTCTAGTTCATCCCCGTTTCAACAAGCCTTTCTTGCTGTTTACAGATGCTAGCGACGTCATTGTGGGGGCTATCCTGGCTCATCACAATGAGAACCAGGTTGATCATCCCAAAGCTTATTTTAGCAAGACCCTAAGCAAGGCTGAATGAAACCACAGCGTCACTGAGAGGGAATGTCTAGCAGTTCTTTTAGCCATCAAGAATGCTTTGGCCCTACCTCTACGGTACCCATTTTACCATTATTACCGACCATTCTTCCTTTTAATGGCTAAAACAAATGAAAGACTCGGATGGACGGTTGGCCAGGTGGGCCCTATGACTACAAAGCTACGACTTCACCATCTTCCACCGCGCCGGTGCTATTCACCAAAATGCTGACGGACTCTCCAGGATGCCAGTATTAGCAGTCCTGACCCCAGAGGAGGATTGGCTCTATGACTTGATAGGACAGCCTGAATGTTTGGAGCTGGAATCCCCCAGGTCTAAGCCAAACTCCGCCGGATGACTCAAAACACCCAGATCAAGGATGGGTTACTCTACAAGAAAGTCAACAAGAAGTGGCTTCGCTACATCCAAACCTCCTCTCGCACTGACATCATCCTGGAAGGCCACACTACTGTTGGGCATGGTGCGGTCAAGAAGACCCATGAGTGGCTGAAGTCCCGCTGCTACTGGGACCAAATGGTCGAAACCATCCAAGAGGTTCTGGAAGCCTGTATGACCTGCCAATCCCAAGACCAGCCAACCCTCAATATCAGAACTCCATCGTTGCGCCAACCAAGCCCTTCAATGTCATTAGTATCAATGTGGTGGGTCCCCTCCCCACTGGTCTACATGGTCACAAGTATATTATTCTTGCCATAGACCATCTGACTAAGTGGGTCAAGGCGATCTCAGTTCCTGCAGCCATGGCTAAGGCTACCGCCTTGTTCCTTTTTCGCTCTATTTTTACCCAGCATGGGTGCCCCCAGACCTTGCTCTCGGACAATGGTTTGAACTTCACCTCCCAGGTAGTACAGGAATTAACTTCGCTATTTGGAACCACCCAGAGTTTCGCTTCTCCCTACCACTCTTCTACTAATGGGGCGGTAGAATGGGCTAACAGAACTCTTGTCTCCATCCTGCAGAAGTTGGCCGCCTCAGATCCTGCCCGCTGGAACCATTATTTGCCCAGCGCCCTGCTTGCATACCGGGTAAGCTACCACCATGTTATCAAAATGTCTCATTCGAAGCCCTGTATGGGCGGGCCCCATGACTACCCAGTAGCGTCCAGCCTCTGTTCAAAGCCTCCACTCTCGAGAACACCAATTTAAATATGAGGGCCCTTACCAATGAAATTGTCTGGCTCTAAGCCCAAGCTACTCAAGGCATTGTTATCACCACTGGAAGAGAGACATCTCAATCGAATCTTGGATGAACCTCCTTACCAGAATTTCAACTAGATGACATTGTTCTCTTTTATTATCATCGACCTGGAGGCTGACAGAACAAGCTCAATGTACTGTGGTCTGGGCCCTACAAAGTTATACACAAGGTGAAGTCTGAGTACTCCATTGCCAACATCAATCAAGGGACTGTTGTTAACTGAGTGCATGGTCAGTTCCTCCAGCTGTACTCCCCCCTCTTACAGGATCTTGAAGGGGCCTTGTCAGGATTTGAGATAAAAATTGTCTCAAATTCCCATCTTCCGAATCCAACTGTGCTGAATTGGTTGTCAAACCCAGCCAAGACAAAACTTTTTCAGGATCATCCTCACCTAATACTGAGTCACGTGGAGCGGGCTTTCCACCTTCTCAGTTAGGTGAGCGACGATATCCATTGAGGACGCCCTCAAGGAGGCCATTCCAGAAAAGGTTAGTAAAATCCTGATCAAATGAGGCTCTGAAGGTCCCAAAGCACTGAGTCCCAATGCACCCTATATATATTAAAGCATTTTTATTTAATAAAATATTCAGTAAACTAACCCATATTTTCCCAATTCCTCTTCAGTGCTCTTTTCCAATTTTCCAGCTTTGAGCCACCTCGAACCCTGGCGCCAGTCCAAAGAACTGTAGCATTGACACCCCCTTCTTTTGAAAATGGAAAACCTACTGATCCAGAGTAGGGGCGCTGTCTTGAGACTTATATTGCCCTTTACTATTGGAACTGGGTCTACCCCCCTTGGGGGTGTGAGGCTAAGGCGTAGTTCTTATGGGCAGGGGGAAGCTTAATTGCAAGTATGGCCTAGGTTTTCAGAGAAGGTGGGGTGATATTGGGTGTGTCCGGACATGGGGGAGCAACTCCTACTCAGCTCATATTGAATCAGGGCCCAAAACCCCAGCGAGATTTAAGCCTTAAAGGTCCTAAGTAAGCTAAAATAGGAGAAGAGATAAGCATGAAGCAGTGGTTTATTTTGATAAAGCCTCAAGTATCTATAGGACCTCAAAGCTAGAATTGGGATTGGGAAAGGAGGAATCAGGATAGGGAGATTTTGGCATAGATTTCCAACAGCAAGAGAAATAAATAATAAATTTTACAAAAGGGGATTAGGATTATCCTCAGCCTTACCCTCCTGTGGATTCTGAAAGAGTTACTTGATTGGTTGTGAGCATCAAAATGGGATTCTACTGCAGCCCTATTGTTTCAACGTCCTTGGCATTAGTTTCTGGTGTCGAATTTCTATTCTAATTTAATATTATTGGGGCCAATCCCTATTATTTTAGATCAGGCTTAACCCAAGTTAATGGGTATCCCAATCTGGTTTTCACCCACAGGCAAGTTGCTACCTCTAGTTGGGGCTTCCCCAAATATAGGAAAATTCCAACAGCGCCCCCTCCAAGCCTCAGCTTGGGGTCAGAGCCAAGGCGGGGGCACTATCTCTGTGCGGCAGGGTTGTACAGGATAAGGTAGCCAGCGTGGACATAATGGAGGGATATGGTGATCATCATCAGGGAGTGGCCACAGCATCGGCACTGGATCCAGCATTGGGAGAGACCTGGAATTGGGGATGACACCTGGCATTGGCGCTGGAGCTGGCATTGGGATGAAGTCCTGCCATTGGGATGACACCCGGCATCAGGACTAGGTCCCAGCATTAGCATAAGAGCTGGTATTGGGGATTGAACTCTGGTAATTTGGATTACAGTGTTTGTACACCGGATCCTATGCTTTCAGGGGGCCCTTAGCCCCCTCATCCTGGCTTGTCCGCTTTGGCAGGGGCTAGTGTAAACTGGGCTTGTCTGCCCAGTATCAGAATCAGACCAGCAATGGGGAAACCCCAACTGATTCTACTGCTTCCAACCTGGATTGACTGCCAAAATGGTGGATCAGGGGCCTGGCCAGGTCATACCTCCTGGGTTGTTTAGGCTCAGGGTAAGCCTCAGGCCAAAGGCCCTCATCAGTGACCATCACTCCTCCTTCCTTAGATTAGCCTCATGGGGGAACTTAGGGGCGCCTTGCAAGCTGCAACAATTTGTTGGGACACAGGGGAGCACCTACTACTTTGCCCATATTAAATCATAGCCCCAAAGCCTTCAGCGAGCTAATAGGCCTTAAAGGCCTTAGGTAAGCTAAAATAGGAAAAGAGATAGGTGATAAATGGTGATTTATTTAAAAAAGTCTAAAGTTATTTATAATACTTTGCGGCTAGAATTGGGATCAGGAAAGGGAGGAATCGGGATAATGAGACTTTAGAATTAATTGCCAACAACAAGAGAAATATAAATAGCTAATTAATACAAAAGGGTATTGAATTATAATTTGCTTTATGCCGGTGAATCTCAAAAGGGTTACTTTTTGGTGCAAGCATCTAAAATGGGATTCCGCCGTGACCTGATTGTTTTGACATCCTCAGAATTAGCCGCTGGTGTCAAATTAATATTTTAATTTAATAATATTGAGCCCATTCTTTAATACTTTGGATCGGGCTCAAACCAAGTTAATGGAGAGCCCAATCTGGCATTTACCCATAGGCAAGTCACGACCCCTAGTTGGGCTTCCTCCAATAAGGGGAGAATCCTGATAGGGTGTGTGAGGGTGAATTCTTCCATGAGGTCCTTACAGTTGGCGCAGTCCTTAGCACTTACCCAAGAATTTCATAGCCAGGGTATACCTTCCAGGAAAGGAGGTGCTGGATTCCGCGCTGGTACTTCCTGGATGCCAGAACTGCTTCCACCTCAGCTCCCTTATCACCACCAACTTAAATTGGATCAGGTATGGGTGGCATGGGACCCTTAAGTGTCAATAATGAGGAGTGGTAGACTTCATGGACCTTCCAGTGTTCTGGCAGTTGGAGGCGGCAGGCACCTGATGAAAGTACCTCCTGAGATGGAATTTGCCAACACGCTTTCATTTTAGTTTTCGTGAGTGTACCTTTAGCCGCAGGTGCACGCATCTAGAATTACTAGGGAACCAACTGAGAATTCATGTTCTGGGCGTCACATATTATTTGAAAATCGCTTATATACCTGGATGACTGTATAAATGTGCTCCTGGACAAGCAGATGTTTTCACTGATGTGTGTAGCAAGTTTGGCTGTTGCTGGGACTGGAGGATTAATGCAAGGCCTACTATAAAGGAGGGGTTGTACCCAAGGGTTCCTTGGAAGGGTGAGCAGCCTGTGGAAGCATGTAGGGAGTTGTTGTAGGTAAACTAAACATGGTTAGGTCTGATGCCTAAAATTTCATGGTTTCAGTTGCATAACAGCGGAGGTATTGTTCAAGCGTATAATTTACCCTCTAGTATTAGCAGTATGATTGGGGGTGAAATGCTGTTGAGCGTCAGGGTTTGATGTTTAGATGGGAGAGGAGGACTTCCTAGAACCGTGCAATAAATTGGGTTTCCAATTCACTGAAGATCTCCTGAGGCACCTCAAGTTGGGAAAAGACATGTCTGACAAACAACTTGGCTGTCTATTCAGAAGTGATGATTGTATGACAGAGAATAAATATTGAGTACTTGGTGAACCAATTAATGACAACCATAATAGCAAAAAACCTTCTGAGGGGTAAGTTCCACTATAAAGTCCACGGATACTAAGATCCATGGGCCAAAGGCCTGCTGTAAAGAGTGGAGAAGACCCTTCTTGCCTGACTTATCAGGTTTTGCCTGAGCGCAAGTAATGCAGGCGGTACCCAGTTTTTGAACATCATGGGAGAGACCTGGACAGTCCTAGGATTTCTTCGCCAAGTTGGTGCATTTCCTGGCTCTGGGTGACCTTCTAGGGGTGGTTCATGATGTTCTCTCATGACACTTCTCCTGAGTTGAAGGGGTACCCAGATACACCCCTGAAGTAAATTACCCTATCCTTGAGCACATAAGGTGACTTAGTGGGTAGGCCCAGTGAATAGCGAGAAAAAATCAATACCTTCCATTCAGGCAGTTTGTTCAGCAAGGACAAGCTCTAGAAGAGGCAATGAGGGGTCAGGTGCAGCAATTAAGTTGTTGGAACGTTCAATGGAGAGGATCATTGCTGGAGGGATATTTGTTATTAGCTTAAGGGACTCATTCAGGTGTGGGCCAAGGGCTGAATTGCGACTTATCATGTCTGTTACTACATGCAAGGCTCCTTTTAAGAAAAAAATCTAGAAGTGAAATTAGAGAAGTCACGGTAGGTTTGCACTTGGAGGTGAGCCAGCTTCTGTGATTTGTAGTAATAAAATAAATATTGGTGGTATGTGCGTACTGTGACTTCATGGCGTGCCCCCAGGAGGAGGTAACACCAGTGCATGAGGGACCATGCGACTGCAGCTAACTCCTTGTCATAATTAGCCAAAGCCTGTAATGTGGCTGTGAACTTTTGGGAGAAGTATACAACTGGGTGCTTAAGCCTATCGTGCTTCTGAAAGAGAACAGCTACTGCAGAGGCATCACAGGTTACAGTAATTGACCTAGAGGTATCTGTATGATAGAGGATGGTGGAATTAATGAAAGTGTCCTTTATGGCCTCAAAGGCCTGCTGGCAGGCGGGGACAAGATAAATGGGTGTTTTTGCCAGTAAGGGGTGTAGAGGTGCTGAAAGCTGAGAAATTGTAGGAGAAAACTTGACAAAAAGGTGACTGTGACAATGAAGCACTGCAGCTGCTTCTGGGTTGAAGGTGTGGGCCATGAGAAAATCGCCTCATTTTTGCTTTGGGAACTGCATAGCTCTCTTTGAGAACAATGTTTCCCAGGAAGGTGATCTCTTCCTTGAAGAACTCACATTTTTTGGCTTTGACAAAGAAAACAGCTCTGTGGATGGCTGACAGGACAGGCTGGAGGTCCTTCTCATGCTGTTCCCAAGTGGGAGAGTGAATAAGAATGTCATTAATATGAGCAATGGCACAAGTGAAGCGGAGGTCATCAAGGACAACATCAATGTACCGTTGGAAGGTGGCGGGGACATTTTTGAGCCCAAAGGGCTTAACAAAAATTGGAATATTTCCTGGCATATGCGGATGGTAGTGAGCCACACTTAATCCTCAGTCACCCTTACCTGGTTGAAGGCGCTGACAAGGTCCAGTTTGGAAATGATCCTGGACTTAGCAAGGTCCTGAGCAATTGATTGTTCAAGGTGGAGAGGGTATGGATCTGGTACTGTGATGTTGTTAATATGCCCATAATCTACAAACGGGCGGAGGGATCCATCAGCCTTCTGGGAAAAGACCACTGAGGAGGCAACAGGGGAGGAATTCTTGTAAAACACAGCCCTTTGCCAGCATATCGTCCAACCATTCATCCAAAACTGCCTCCTCATCTAAAGTATATGGGTATAGGGGACAATTGATTTTTACCAAGTCAACCTTCAAGCGGAAGCTTAGGTCATATTCAGAGTGTAAAGGAACCTAGTGGCCAGAGAAGCACAATTATATCTGCATATGGGAGCAGATAGGCCGGGAAGTCAGGGGGAGGTCAATGGCACATGTTGTGGAGGTCAGGATAGGTTTGCCCAAGAAACAGGAGTAGACAGGGTATCAAAGAGCCTAAGCTCCTCTGCCCCACTTAAGCTATCAAAAAAGAACGAATTGGAAGTGAGATTGACATGAACATCATGTAAGCGCCACCATAATATCACTATGATGACTAAATATAAAGCCCAGGAACTACTGAAAAGCGTTCACTAAAGAAGTAATACTGCACAGTAAACCTGAGAGGCCGTTTGACTGTTATGCAGGCCTTGGGGTCTGAGGAAGCCCCCAGGACAGGGGGCCAGCAATCAAGTCAAGTTCCAGAGACTAAGCAAGATCCAGGCTGATGATATTCCCTCTAGCGGACATTTCCAAAAGGGCAGGGGCACTAACAGGGTGTGGTCCAACTGTGAAGGTCACCTGGAAACAAAAGTAGGCATGGTTGAGTCTATTGGCTTTCATGACAGAGACACTGGGAAAAGCAGTGTTTGTGGGGAATATGCCATCAGGGACAAGGACACTAGTGGAGAGAGGGAAGCGTGAGGTAAAGATAGGCTACTGTTAGGGCACCCTGAGGCTAAATACCATCTGCCTCCTAGTCAATATGGGTCTCAAGCAGGAGAAGGCCCTCCCAGTTCACAGCAACATAGGTCACTTAGTTTGAGCGGTCAGATCCAAGGGATATGAAGGAGCCTCATGATGGATAGCCCAATGGGAGGACCCAGATGCTAGAGGGTTATCAACAGGGGATCACAAAGTAAGTGGGTGTGCAATCACTAGGACAGCCTCCTCCTGAGGGGGCATTGATTGCTGAGCACCTGCCATTTTGTCCCAGGTGCTGACCGTGCTGGGCCTCTGTGTGACCCATGTGAGGAGACTATGGCTCTTGGTTTTCTGGTAGCTGCTTAGATAGACCTGGGGCATGCAAAAACAGTGATGAGGCCAAGGCTTACACCGTGGAGAGTAACTTATTATAATTAAGACATCTAGGGTGTGAGTCAATTGAAGGGGGAGGCCCAGAATGCAGCAACCATAACATCACTGGGAGTCCTAGGTTAGAAACTAACTGGCTAAATGCTTCAAAATGGTCCAAGAGTCTGCAGTGGTAGCCTTCATAGCATATAGCTGGTAAAGCCTAGTAGTGCGAGTCTCCTGGGGAGAAAGTGCAGCTGACATTAATGTGAGCAGGGACACCTGGCTTCCAGCTGATGATGCTGATCAGAGGAGGCTCCTTGCCCACTTGTGGGGATCCCCTTATAGGGAATCCAGGAGAGCCGGGGTATGCTGAGCCTCAGACTGGGTTGCACTTATAGACTTCTCAGCTGCAAGACGCAGCTGGAACTCATTCATAACATTAAGGACCTGCTACACTGCCTCAATGAGTGGCCTGGGATAGATCCTATCAGGTTGACATTTCATGCTGTAGAACAAGCTGAGCCTTCGAGGGTAGGCTCATTAATCTGTGCAACAAAGACTTGAGGACATGTATGTAGTCGTGAATCAAAGACCAGAGGATAAAAATAGCCTTTCCAAGGATCATGAGGGTAAGAGTAAATGTAAAGGCAACTGCATCGCCTAGGTTACGGGCCAAGGTGGAAGCTGCAAAGTTCTTTGGCTGGTTGATTATGTCAGCGAATTGGCTAAGAAAAGTAAAGCTGGGATGCAGACTTGTGTTCTTAATGAAGCACAACAGTACCCAAAATGTCAGGGCACAGCCATTTTGAATGACTCTATTAATTAAAACTTAAATTAAAGGTGAGATAACACACATTCAAAAACATAACAAAAAGGCCCCACAAACATACTTAAAGTAGTTGCGAGGGCAATTGCAGGTCCACTTTGGGTAGTCCTTAAGTGGAAAAGGGGGCTGAGAAGTTGATGATGTCTCTGATATTAGAGGTTGCGGCCTTTGGCAGTATCATCAGAGAGCGCAGAAATTTTAGGAAGGAAGGTAGTCTGAATGGCGTGAAAAGTTGATAACTCAAAGTGGCGGTTTCTATCAGAGCTACAAACAAGGGTAGTTCTCGGGCACAGGAAAAATCTGTAGGCCTCCAGAAGGGGGGCCAAGTTAGGGGAGCTCACTGCAATAAATATTTTTGAAAACAACAAAGAAATATAATTTTTATTTTTAAAAGGAGGATAATTTTATTTTTATTTTAGTAAACTTTAAAATTAACCATCATTAGTCCCACCAGCTGGAAAACCCTTTTTGTATGTTTGGGGCATTAGAATTATATTTCCCGCCCCACAAATTAGAGTTTGTTGCCTCAAGAAAAGGCCGCAATAGGTGTTTTGACTTTAGATTAAATTTAAGCGTAAAATTTTAGATAAAAATAGGGCCAAGTGACTTGGAAATTTAATTCTAACATAACGGCCCAAAAACGGAAATGGGTTGGGGTGGAGACCCAACTTTTTGAAGAAAACAAGGTTAAGCCTACAATTGAGCTGAGCCACAGAAAAGTGATGATTGGAGCTGAGGATATTCTTGAAGGCGGGCCCCCAGGCTGCAACAAATCATTATGATTGGTTGCACCTTGGATTTGGTGGCAGCTAGAGAGGTGAGGCTGGGAGTGTATGTTGAGGCTTGGTACTTGTTTTTCCCTCATTTTGATAGCTAAACCGCCCTGGGACCATTTTAGGGGTGGGATGCTCTGGACAGGTAAGATTAGGGTTAATGGCAGGCGACTCCTCGGCTGTTGGCAACTTGGGGCTGGTTGGACATGGGGATTTGGTAGCCTGGGCCATCAAACCTGCTCCCAAAGTCAAAAAATCTCTTAATACAGAAGAGAAATCACCTTAAGGTAAATTTGAATGGGAGCAGGGCTTATGTGGCATGGTAACCTTGCCCTCTTTGCAGGGAGGGCGAAGACCCAGCGCTCATTAACAGTATGAGTGAGGT